>JABFFE010000729.1:0-39148 GCA_013623625.1 Fusarium setosum | reverse complement strand
TTAAATTAAAAAGGTTTAAGTGTATAAGGCATTGGGCCGATGAAATGCCTATTTGTGTAGATACTGTGTTCTTTTGCCATTGTGTTTCCTCTGACCTGAAGGTGGCAGACTTATAATAGCAATGAGAAGAATCGAGTAATTTCAGACAGGGTCTCCTCCCTCTTTTCCATCCAAGGGAAATGGCCGCATTCCTCATACACCACCAGCTCAGAGCCCTCAATGCCCTTCTTTGTCGCCGCTCCCTGTGTCGGTGTGCAGATAGGGTCATCTCGGGTAAATATCATCAGAGTCTCCGCGGCGACTTTGTGTAGTTCTGCTTCCTGGCATTTGGTCTGCCGATACTTGCCATGCAGCCTCTGGTGATTCCACAGCGGAGCTTCCTTCAGTGATGCCAGCGGAGATGCCAATGCGGCTGACGGGTCGTGAAAGTATACTGGAAGAAGCTGCCGGATGGTTTGGGCGAATTCCAAGTCGGATAGATCATCCCAAGAGCTCGTCCATGCCTCGAGCGCAGCGTGGAATCTCGGGTCTTGTCTCTTCCGAGCGAGCACTTCCTCCATTGATTGACCATCGTCAAAGTCTTCAAGTTGGTGGTTCAGCAGGATCAGTTTGTCGACTTTCTCAGGGTACCTAATAGCGTACCAGAGAGCGATTGTACCGCCACCAGAATGGCCCATCAGTCGTGGAATCGTGTCAAGCTTGAGCTCTTGACAAAGAGACTCAACATCGTCTGCAAGATGCCAGCTAGTCATCAGCTCGGGCTCCCGTCTCGTGGATTTTCCGTTGCCACTGAATTCGAGGTAAATCAAGGTGAACTGGCTTTCGAGCGGGACAAAGGCGTCCTGAAGATAGAGGCTTCCGATGCCCCATGCCGGAGGGAGAACAATGACCAGGGGTCCAGCACCACGTACAAAATATTGCAAGTGAAGCCCTTCTGCAGTGCGGAAGACGTGTTCGCCTAAAGTAGTCATGGCAGAGTCGGTCATGATAACGAAGTAATTCACACTGGAGGTCTGATCAAGAAGTGCCGCCAACCTGAGTCTTGAGTTCAATTTCACAGATGTTGCGCCTACATTAAGAGGTATATTTTGGTTGGGGCGCAACAGAAAGTGCTGATAAAAGCCCAAGTCCCTCAACATTTGTCGAACCCCCCGGCTTCCGATACCCTTGTCTCCGATTGGCCGAAGGAGTACTTTGAGGAGCCTTCAACAGTTTCAACCCTGGCGTTTCGGACAACATCCTCGCACCGGACTCCGAAGGAGCAACCCCAGTCAGCTGTCCGATTATATTCCCATACAGCGTTGGGAGCGCCCGTCAACTCATTTAGCGAGCAACAGCGGGACCGGCGCAGATCGGATTACTATGCAGTCCGGATGATTTCTCATCTCATGTTCCGATCCCCGTCTCTGCTCCCATTATTCCATCTGAGGTATTTCCTCCACTATCTCTTCTTGCCTACTCAAGAACTCAGAGCATTCCAAACTTAGGACTGAAGTCAAATCATAGTCTATCGGCTCGAGCATCTGATTCACCAGCTCTGCTCCCCTCCTCACCCGCAATTGCTCGACAATCTTTTCCTCAACAGCTTGAATAGATTCAAACACACCGAGCCAGCACTGGGACGTGATATGGCCGAGGAGTTCATCCGCTGAAGTTTCTGGAAACTCGTTACGGATGAGCTTCAAGACCCGGATGGGAGGATCGATGCCGTGCCAAGGGATATAGCCGAAGCGAATCGTATATACACAGGACGCAAGAGAAAATTGCTCTGTGATATGGCTAGCAGTCGGCAGCTCAAAGTTATCTTTTAATCTGCAAAATGGTTCACTAGCAGCCATAAGCTCAGCTCCCTTCTTCACTGTCGAGTCGAAATCTCCAAGCTGGACACTCCCCTCGTTCCCCTCGGCGGTCAGGAGGACATTGGCCGGGCGCAGATCGCCGTGAACAAGTCCCAACTTTTCAAGCCAAGCTACTGCGCTCGCAAGCTGCCTGATCCATCGTTCTTGAATGTGACTGGGAATAGGATCGTCTTGGTCGATCCGGGCGGCAAGAGTCGTTGCTTGGCGATGCAGGAAGATTCCTTGAGGAATGCACCGAACACTGTAGAGGATATGAGGGTGCCGGTTTTCTAGCAGGATGTTGTAGACTTTTTTCTCATTTTCGATCCTCTCTATGCTTTCGTGCATTTCGTCAACCTGCTCCGGCGCAGGATTATCGAACAAGGTTGGACACTTGAAAACAAGGTGTCGGCTGACGGCAAAGACATGACCTCCTTGTCCTCTGGAGAGGAACGTCTCGGTAGACAGGGAAGGGAAGGGCAATCGTAATCGGGCCGTCATGTTACTCTGTGGATGGGCTATCTGAATCCCAAGCATGAAGAGAGTGCGAGAATTGGTGGGGAGACGTGGCAGAAAGACATGGCAGGGGATGTGGCGGAATGTGGCTGAGAGAATGTTTCACTCGTGGATGCATTCTCTCACACATGGTTGGATAGCTTGCTTGTTCGATCTTGTCGTAGACTGTTAGGAAAGCTGCCATCCCCGTGGGAAAAGTATACTTGCTTGAGAAGTTGATTGATCGGTGGATGATACGGATGACACTGTGAGAAAGCCTACGTGCTCTGTCCTGTGCGCGAAGTGATCCTCGATTCATATACCTCGAGTGCCCTCGGTCACATTCTCCCAGCAGGACGCCAGGCAGAAGTGCACAACGACCGGGTTCATTATTCATCTTTCCCGCTCCAACGTTGCCGTAGAGGGGGCGGATTGCAGGAAGATGACGAATGTGAGAAGCACCTATTGGCAGTCATGCACCCCGACTTTGAACATCGTAGCCTAATTTTCACAGCACAACAGGAATGTTGGATCCATTTCACTGCTCATTTACCGATGCTGTGCACCTTGTGAAAACAATCAGTAACCGCAGAGGGGGAATTTTCGTCTTAAGCTACTATCTATAAAATGTACACAATATTCAATACCACCATCTCGCAATACAATATTCGAACAGCCCGGATAGCCTCAAGTCCCTTGACTGCTGCACTCACTGGCCCTGGATGACTGCGGCAAGACCCTTGGGCGCGTCTTCAGCAAACAAAAGCTCGCCAGATCCCGTGCTCTTCAGAATCAACTCTTGCCCACGCTTAAACATGTCCTTCTCATACTCTTCGACAGCTCGGTCCAAGCCCGAGCCAGTCCCAAACTCGATGATCTTCTCGGCCAGCACCAGAGAGTCGTACATGGAACAGTTGACGCCCTCTCCAACAAAGGGTGTCGACAAGTGCGCCGCATCACCGATCAAGGTGACCTGGGAGGCGTGGTCCCAGCTTAATGACTCCGGATCCAGGTAGTAGAGCGGCCAATTGCGGAAGCCACCCTCACAGTTGGCGACGATGTCCTTGAGAGATTCGTCCCAGTCGGCAAAGTATTCACTGCGGGACACGAAGAATTGACGGGCTTGAGCTCCGTCGTCGGCGGATAAGTCGATGTTGGGGTTGCCACGAGCAAAGAAGTCGTCGGGAGTAGCGAGGCCTAGGTAGACCCTGTAGGAACCGTCGCTCATCTGCTGAACGTTGAGGTTCGTCCAGCGCCCAAAGGCAAGATAGCATCCGGGGCCGACTTTTTTCTCGAGAGGCGCGTAAATGTGGTTGCCGGGAGAAATCTTGGCTTCGAGATAAGTCTTGCCAGAGTACTGGGGCTTCGCAGGCGTGAGCTAGAGATGTTTTAGTCTATTCAGCCCTCATCAAGAGTGTTCATGAGAAAGAGTGTGCAACTTACCAAGTGTCGGACCTTGCTCCACGCTCCATCAGCTCCAACCACGAGACGAAACCCGCTAGCAGTAGTTCCATCGAGGAAGTAGATAACGGCATTTCCATCAGAGTCCCGTTCCACTGTCTGGACAGCCTTGTTCCACTGGACCTTTTCAGCAGGAATCGAGTTGAGCAGAATCTCACGGAGCTGCACCCGGTCAATCTCGGGGGCATCTCGTCCTGCGCCAAACTCGACGAGTTTGTTGCCCGTGTGATCAACAATCTGCGCTACGCCATCGCGCCGGGCGAGCTTCTCGAACTCCTCGGATAGACCTCCGCGCTTGAGGGCCACCTGGCCTGTGGCTCCGTGAATGTCGAGGGAGCCTCCTTGCTGGCCAACTGGTGAGTCTGGGGAGGTGTTGCGTTCGTAGACGACGTAGTCGATGTTGTTGCACTCAAGAAGACGGGCCAGTGTAAGGCCACTAGGTCCACCACCAATAATTGCGATCAGAGGAGCCATGGTGTATGATGTTGGGTTGTGAATGGCTTGGAGAAGAGGTATTGGACGTGGTTGTGATGAGATGAGCACTGTACAAGACGGCATTTTGAAAACGGACAACTTGGCTTAAGTACAGGTTCCTGAGCCGAGGCTTCAGCTACATGATCCGTAATTACGGGGTCTGAATGTGTTGATGATTGTGACTGTGCAATATCCGCCATGCCCATTCAACAACGGGCTGAAGCTGAGCGCTGAGGTATCCGATTGACGAGTCCTGATTGGACAGCTCCGGTTTCCGAGTCTCTTAGTGCAAGGTAAGCTCCAGCCTCGGGGACGGTGAATGGCTCGCCCCGGAAAACCGAGATAAAACTTTCCGGGGCTGGCCAATGGGATTGACTATGGGCAAGCCATGATCCGCCGTAACTGGCAGTCCTGTTTCCGCGACCCACGAGAAAGAAGCTGCGCTTTCCTCTCGATCAACACACATGCATGCGCTCCGACTTTCCTGAGACAACCATGAACGACGCCGCAGCCACCTCGGGCTCCGGCCAGCCCATTTTGCCCCGATTCGCTGTGAGTTCTGCCCTGCCTGCAAACATGAGGCTTCCAATGACGCAGGACTTGGTATAGTGTGATTTCTGCCGAGACAAGAAGATCAAGTATGTACTTTGGAATGAAATGACCATCGCAGATATTAATCTCGCTTAGGTGTTCGAGAGAACTCCCAAAGTGTTCAGCTTGCAAACCATGGCCGGGTGAATGCGTATACTCTAAGCAGGGCGCTGTTAGAAACCGCGCTCTCAAAGCCAAGTGAGTACCCAAGACTGGACATGAGATAAGTATGGTGATGACCAAACCAACAATAGAGATGAGCCGGGAGAAACAAGTCGGTCTGTCACCGCCCTTGAACCGGATGGACTCGATGATCGACTACGGCGCATCGAGAGCAGTCTAGAACAATTGACAATCTCCGTGAGTCGGGTACTAGACGCTTCAGTCAACAAGCCAGAGCCGTTTGTCTCTCAAAGCAGCCCAGAATCACAGCAACACGATCCTTTCTCCAAATCATCCACAGGAACTTCATCTTCCATTGGACAAGGCCACACTTTTTCCTCCTTGGACGAAGCCGCCCGTATCCTCGAATCTCTTCAGAAACAGCCTGACGCTCCGCCCGAGCATCAACGCGCCCAGCTGGGCCTTCAAGATCTTTCCGACATTCTCACGAACGTTTCTCTCCACGTCGATGGCACAGCCGAACAAGCCGAGTCATCCAAAGTCTTCTATGTCCCCGCCAAAGAAACTGGATATGCCCTGATGGGCCAATTCTTGAAGTATGCCGAAATGGGTGAATTCATGTTCCTCAAGCCATCAGAAGAGACGCTACGTCGAGTCATCTTTGACCCAAAGACCGTTTCCGCCAAGGCATGGGTTGTTTTTATAAACTACATCCTCCTGTCGATGGTATCCGGGGGTCAATACTCTTCAAATGCTGTCACGGCGTTCCGAAAGAACATGCGCCTCGCACTCGACGACGCAAAGATCTTCCTGGAGCCCAATGAAGTCAACATCCAGACGCTAATTCTTCTTACTCTTCACGGTGAAGACTTTGCTTTACCCAACATGTCATGGATGTTAACAGGGCAGGCGTGTCAACAAGCTCAGGTGCTGAGGTTACACCTGGCTACAGATTCCGATCCTTCATCGTCAGAGCAGCAACGCCGGCTGTGTCTGTTCTGGGCACTCTTCATGGCTGATAAGTCGTGTGCTCTGGCATTTGGACGTCCTGTGTTTCTACCTACAGAGTTGTTTCAGGACGTACCTTTGCCACGATTCGAATACCTAGTTCGGTTCCACCCTCATTGTGTTCATTTGCAGGGCCAGACAGGCATATCTACCTTTGGCGCATACTTGTTCCAGCAGAGCATCGAGTTTGCGAGGCTGACGGGACTCGTTCTTAACTCCAAAGATTCGAGTTCAGAGTACGGCAAGCTAAAAGTCATGCTGGACACTTGGTATCAAACAACACACAAGGTCAGTCAACAAAGTACAGTCGACATTATCACCTAACAAGCCTAATAGCTCCTTTCAAATTCCCGAGACGCCGAGTCAAGCTTTGTGAATGCTACACAACTCCACGAGATGGCCTTTGGGGTTCTCGGAGTCCGATTCCAATACCTGAACGTTCTGATTGTTCTTGAAAGCGCGGGGTCTAGGAACGTGGATTCTCGAGTTTCCTCTGCTCGACAGGCGATATCTCTGCTTCCAGACATGGTCTCAAATTGGAATCAGGTTTACAACCCCGCTGTTTGGTACGTTAAAGAACTTCCAAGTCCTGCACGCAGCTGACTCGACACTATCAGGGAGTTGCTTTACTTTCCATTTACACCATTCTTTGTACTTTTTGGCAACATAATCCGAGATCCCTCTGCTTCAACCACAACCCAGGACCTCGGCTTGCTTGCCACAACCAGAACTTATTTTGCCCGAATGCGCACCCAACTATGCGTGCTCGCCAACATCTCCTCGAGGCTAGAGCAGACGGCCGAAGTATTCCTAAACCTTGCGCAGAAACATGTTGCCAAACATTCCGGAGGTAAGAAGATGCATGCCAGCGACAACATGACGACAGAGCTACCTCTGCTCATTCCCAGCTTTGGACAAGATTTCCCGCAGGTGTCAGGCCCAGATGTGCAAGGGAATGAGTGGGCGTCGAATGTAGAGGATGTGGATATAGAGAGCTTTCTTCGATGGCTGCCGACGAATTTGCCCAGCCAGTCGGCATCGAGTGTCACCGCGCAGGAAGTACCTCCGGATACACCGCCAATGCAGGAGAGCCTGGGGAGGAAGAGAGCCTTTGACTCCACGTTTGATTGGTTTTCTTGGGATACTTACTATGCGGGTGGTACAATCCTATGACCTGTGCCTATTACGTCTTGCAAGTTTCAGTATCGGGATCCAGAACGATTGTTATATCTTAGACGCCCAAGGGTAGGAAGGGATTCCAACTCGGACATGGCAGCCGTTCGTTTTGAAATCTCAACCAGGTACAATGCAGCTCAGTTTTCTATTCTCAATTCTCCCACCTTAACTTGGAGTCCAAGGAACTACTCAGTCTCACTGCCTCTTTTTTATTTCCTTCTACGGTATATCTACTGTTACCCCCTGCTTCCTGACGCTCCTTGTTCAGGCAAGTCAGAACCAAAGCGCCCACCCGAACTCAATGGACGTCCCGGCACCGGTAAGCCTTTGACGTCCAAAGAGGCAACTATTGACCCTCCATGATAAACACCTTCTTTGTACTCAACAAAGTCTCTCCTATAATTGAATGGCACCGAGTGCAGCAAAGGGGCAACCTTCCGAGTTTCATTCCCCCAGGTTTTCTCCATCCATGCCTTTATCCGTCCGTGAACACTCTCATCAGAGCAAGACCATAGGAGACAATCTGCCGATTCATAATAGCCACGCACGACACCATTGAAAATGACGATGTAGTTTGTTTGACTCTGTGGGTCAAGTGAAATGGCCTGTCATATCTATATTAGTTTCCTCAACCCTAGAATTCAGTTAAAAGATTCACCTTGATCTGCACATCATTGTTCTCCGAAAGGAATTGCTGGAGCTTGGGGTAGTGTCCCATCAGCTCGTACCTCAGCTTCCTCACTTTTCGAGGATCGAGATCCCCATATGAAACCACATAGGAGCCTCCATATCCCAGGGCCACTGCAAGAATGTCGCAGCCCTCTTGCTTGATGCAGTTGTCTTCGAGGGCCGCGATGATCTCATCTGATGCCCAGCAGCTCCAGTGGCCATCTTGCCATTGCGAATAGTAGCTCTGGTCTGGCCCCAGGGCGCATATGTCGAGTTTACCAAGGCCGTGTGAGTTGATTTCGGCGTCCAAGTGCGGATAGTGCATGCTCAGCTGTTTGTCATACGCTTGACTATTGTTAACCACAGTCCCCATCACTTTGAGGGCTTAATCAATGACTTACTCCAAAACTTGTTAGAGTCGCGAGCAATCCATGTCATCGTGTCTCCCGATTCACCTCCAATACAAGCAAATTCTATCCGCGGCGAGTTGCGGCTTGCCCGAAGGCTATGTACATTGCTATGTCGACCATAGTCAACGCTGGTATCAGTATTTGGTGCGACAGGAGGACTCACGTGGCAAACTCTGCTTGGCTTTGCAAAAAGTAGTTGGTCCCGTTCAAAGCCACCGAGTTATCCGAGAGGACGGGTAATCTCTTTCTCCAGGGAAATCCACGTCGCCGTCTTCCTTGTTGAGCTCGCATCTGTTGCTCACCTGCAGCTTGTGTATCTTGTTTCTTATCTCTCTCCATGCCGGATTCCTCCTTCGCTACTTGCAACTTCTTCATTTGATGCTCTACTGAGGCCACGGAGGCCACCCTCCCCTGAGCCGCGCGCTCGTCACGCTGAGCGATAAGTTTCTCCATCGTCGAACGAAAGACATCCATGTCCTTTTCCATCTCCTCAATCCTTCGTGTGTACCTGTCACGCTCCTCTAGTAGTGTTTGCTGCACCTCGTAGTCGCCTCGTTCTGCAGCATCCTGTATCATTTCCTCGGTCTCTCGACGTTGCTTGATCAACCTCTCCATCGTATTGATCAGCTGGCTCTGCAGTTCCCAACCAGCCGATGTCTGACCCAGGGTTCGTTGCTCGTTAACCAACTGCTTCTGTAAGTCAGTGGTTATCGGCTTCTCGTGACTAGCCAGCGCCTGAACAATCCCCCTCGCCGAAGTCTCGGTATTGTCGTGTCTTGCACAAGAGCTTCCCTGTTTCAATATCAAGCCCCAGAATTCCTTTCTGTCCAACAGTTGCCCCTCTCGGAATGTAGCCTCGTCACTTGAGGCTATATCCCACATTGTTGTAACTAAGATGACTCTTTTGAGGGCCTCTTGTCCACAGAGCTTCTGGAATAGGGCCAGGTTATCCATGGTCGAACCCTTAATTCGAGCGGCAGTAATTGGATGGAGATAGATGATCCCGTGGAGAAGGACCTTGTTTCTATACGATTCTGACAGCCACGCGGCAATCTCGCAGAGAACTCCAGTGTCGCTTTCGCCGGTGTCGTCGAATCCTGGTGTGTCGACTAGATATACGGTTCGGTCGGGTGACAAGTCGAACGAGTAGATATCAACGGTTGATGTGCCTAAATAAATCCATAGTTAGATATTTTCCAGATCAACTACACTCCCGAGTCATATGTCCCAGAGACGTACATGCTTCGAGCGAAGAGCCAACTCTAACATTCTTGCCGGAGCACTTGGCGATGAAAGCACTCTTGCCCGAGCCAATGGCACCCATCACGGCGATGAAAACATCATTCGATCTATCTCCCAATTAGAGCCTCTCCAGCTTGAATAACAGGCTTACTCTGGGAACTACCAACCTAGAAAATCCGGGAGATGATCCGCCACTAGAAGAACTCCAAGAGAGGCCTTCGGATCCATCCTCACTGTGCCGCGAAGATGCTATAGCCGCCACGGATCCCAGTTCACTCTCAATGGTGTTCCTAGGAAGGGAGAAGAGGGACATTTGCTCCATATGGTTGGCCATGTGGTTGGTTAGACCTTTCTGGAAAGGAGGCCTCTGAAAGCAAAAGGGACAGAAGGGCCTGTTGTCATCGCTTGCAAACGTGGAGAGGGACACAAGTTCTTCGACTTCTGTGCCAATGAAAGTGTCCTCATGTTCCCGTTTTAGGTGGTCCTTCAACTCTTCCGGGGAATAAAAAATAGCCGCCGGGTGGTCCCTACACCGCCAGGTGGTGCGATGCATTGATTCCTCATGCTGCAGCCATTGGCGTCGAGATCGATACAACTCGTTCGGCGTAGGGCACTTATCATAAGTGCAGACATAGGGCTGAAGGTCTTGTAAGACGTGGGATTTCCAAACCTTGCCTCTCCCTTGTGTTGCTGGGCACAGCACAAAGCAATAAGGACAGGTGAAACTTTCACCATCGACCGCCTGAGCGGGTGGCCCTGGAAGCTCAACTCCTCTTCCTGCTTCGTCTAGGGCAGTTGATGCAATTGATACCACTGTTCCTACTTCTGTTTCATCGTCACGAGCCGGGTCGTATGGCGTTGCGTCTGTCTTGGTTGGGATGGTGCTATCATCGGCCCTACCAAGGCGAGGGTGAGGGGAGTGGCTTCCCAGCCCTTCAACACCTCGAGCAGATCCCGACTTGCTCCTTGACTGTGCGATTGTCTCTCCAAGGACTGTAGATTTGCAACCTGTGCTGTATTCAATGTGACTTTGGGCAAGTTTCTTCGAATGCCGTTCCCAGTATCTGAAGTACCTCCGTCGGAGTGTGATTGCAGCAGCAAGTCGCTTTGAGAGATTATCGACATAGCCAGCCGGAACCTCCCGGCCTTGGCGAAGTTGCCTCAATGTTTCCAGAGTATAGTTCTCGTCAAAGGTTAAGAAGCGATCAAAAAGATCAACTCCTGACTCGGAGTCTACAGCTTGTAACAAGGCCGGCTTGTTTGACTTGGGTCTCAAGCTTGGATCGCGGATCTTGTGCCCTAGCCTATAAAGTTCACTCAGTATATTCACGATACTCGAATGTCTCATGATG
Organism: Fusarium setosum; assembly: GCA_013623625.1. Classification (NCBI taxonomy): domain Eukaryota; kingdom Fungi; phylum Ascomycota; class Sordariomycetes; order Hypocreales; family Nectriaceae; genus Fusarium; species Fusarium setosum. The sequence continues at coordinate 28,309 of JABFFE010000729.1, read as the reverse complement.
ATTTCTTTTCCGGTAACGGGATTGTCGTCAGCTTCGGAATCGGTTGACTCTTCGAGATCACTGGAATCTGAAGGACACGACTGCTCTTCAAAGGGGAGGCGTTTTCCCAAGATCACATCGTTACCTGTATTCTTCTCAGCTGTGCCCATAAATAAGGGCTATGGAGTTATTTACTTTCGTTCAGGGCCGTATCCAGCTGTTCCAGAAGTATCGTCACGTTTGTCTGCATGACGGGGGCGTCACGCAAACGATAATCGAGAGAAGCAAACCCGACCTGAAGCGCCCCGAGGTTGCCGCACCATACTCTAAACTTTCCATATTGACTTTTGATGCTTGACAGAGGCATCTGGTCCAGGAACTTGGTTTCCGCTGCGACAAGGTAGCTGGCAAGGTTCTCAAACCCTTGATGACATCGCGAGCTCAATTTGAAAATATCTCCCATTTTCCATACAAACAAGGTATTGACTGGAAGAGAAGGAAATAAAATTATTAATAGAAGATAGAAGTTGGTTGTAGAAATGCTTAATGGGGGTCTTGTTCGCAAGTTGCGAGGTTGGTTGTTCAGGAGACGTCAACAAAATCAGAAAGCCCCTCACTCAGAATGGCTCATGTCATCATTCAAATATCAGCTGAAATGCATAACCAGCCACTTGACAGGTCGTATCCCAGCTTGCATGCAGCTACACAAAACGACACCGCATGATTGGTAGTCTCGTCAGAGGATATTCAAAGATCAGACTCTGAAAGCGGGGTAAGGTCGTTGCTTATTTACTCGGCTACTCAAACATCTCATATTGACGACGATTACACTCTTGAATACCAGACTTACTTTACGTTGCGTTGGCGAAATGTCCGGGTTCGAAGTGGCAGGAATCGTTCTGGGATCATTGCCCCTACTCATCAGTGCTATGGAGCACTACAAAAAGGGCTTAGATCCGATGAAGGCCTTCTTCAGATATGAAGACGAACTCAACAGAGCGACTCGCGACCTTCTAGCTTTGAACACCTCCTTCACAATCACCCTCAAGCTTCTGCTGAAGCAGGTGGCGAGTGAGATTGAGATGAATGAGATGATGAACAATTTCCGCCACCAGCTCTGGAAATCTAATGAGCTGGAAACAAGTTTACGGACGACCCTCAAGGAGGCTTACCCAGGCTATGTCCAAATATTGGCCGACATAGAAAACGACTTGACCAATTTGGCGAATAACCTGCAGGGCCTGGACCGTTGGTCGGCTGTAAGTTATGGGCATGACTTATGAAACAAACGCTAACTAACTCGCTTAAACAAGGGAACTTCCAATCAGCTTGAGGCCATCATCATTGCCAATTCGTCTACCCCTGTCGGCATATCAGAACCTCCACAGATCAGATTCAAGAATCGCTTGAAATTTACAATAAAGAGGAAGGAAATCAGCCGACTCTTGGATAGCATCGAGAGGCGAATCCACAGCCTGGATGATCTCATCTCTAAAGTTGAACGATGCGAGCGGTGGAGTCCTCAGAAACCATCTTCAACATCTAGCCTCAGCGCCTCTTTACGGCAGATACACGAGCGAGCAACGAGCCTACACCAGGTTCTCTCTCGAGCTTGGTCATGTTCAACAAAGGCTCCGCACGACGTTCATCTCTTTCTTGAACATCGAATGATCCGGCGGAAGAAGCAGAAGCAACTGCGGGCTAGTTCCACTGACTCAGGCTCCACGTCCTTCACTTTGGCACTATGTACACCAGTTGCTCCAAACAGCCGTCAGATTGCCGAAGTGAAGGTGGTGGAGAAAGCAGCATTTCCTGGAAGGTAAGCATCAGGAATTGCTAACATGAGTTTCCAGATTTGAATGCTCAGGGGCTAATACTGGACTTAGGATAGTAGCTTTTGAAGCTCCAAGATCCAAAGACGACCAACATATGGCAAATCTACCAGAAATCACAGACCTTTGTTCAATATTCTGTGGTGAGACCCGGCACAAGGGCTGCTGTGGCCTTAGTTTGGATTCACGAGGTAGACTAAGGGGCACCTATGAGATACCTCGGCCATCCTTGCAGTTTTCCGAAAATCTTTTCAGGTTGGATGACCTGCTTTTCCCTTCACCCAAAGCCAAGTTTCACGCACCACTCACAGATATAGACCGATATCTGATTGCAATCACCCTCGCCTCTTCGTTCCTCCAGCTCCATACTACAGCTTGGTTGACGCCGCAGTGGAACAGCAAGGACATTCTCTTTTCTGAAACAATTAAAGGAGGTGATCTTCAAACAGGCTTCCACGTTGATGTTGAACGCCCATTTATCGTCAAAGCCTATCAATGTCGACACAAGAACGAACAAGTCGAAACTTGCCAGCCAAGCTGCGCCTCGAGAATGATTCAGCAAGATAGCTTGAACCTTCTCAGCCTCGCTAGGCTTCTTCTTGAAATCAGGTTCAGCTACAGACTGGAGAAATTACAGAGTCATGAACAGCAGGGACACAGCGACCAGCCAAGTGAGACGATGATCCTACTACTCCTACAGCGCTGGATTGAGCAGGAGAAGGGAAACCTCTCGTGGGGATGGAAATGTGCTATAAAGAATTGTATGGATTGCTCAAATGACCCGAGGGGCGTAGACTTAGAGGACTTGAATGTTCGGCAAAACATTCTAAATGGGGTTGTGGTGCCTTTGGTGGAAGAGCTGCACTACTGGCAAACCGGGCCCTCCGAATTTTCTGCATAGACAAGACTTTGGTGAGAGGACGAAACATCAGAGGTCGAGACTTCTACAAGTCAGCCAGAAGGAGAAAGCAGAAGTGGATGACCAACTGGTATTACCGATGTCTGAATCAAGATGACAAAACGCCCACGGCTAAAGTCTTCCCTATCAGTAAACGGCTATTAGCCATGCTCCTACTGACGAAACAAGGAAGATGTAATCTTTTCTTCCCATTGTTGTCTAATTTTAGATATTATCAGAGGTATTATTCATTGGCGGATGCTTGATAGAGTAGTCAGGTGAACTCCAGCTAGTAGGTAACTTACTTGAACCTGAGGAAGGCTCTCGGATTGAGCAACCAATCAACGGATACAGTAACAAAATAAGCTCAGCTTGTATTTACCGCGCCTAGATAGGTTTTCGCAAGTCTCGCGGGTTATTGGTTGATCGGGAGCCCACAACGTTTTGCCGACCAAGTGACCGACGATCTATGGGGTTAATCGGCGAGTCGTAATGCTCGCCGAGAAGAAAGGCGTGGACGACATCATTGAGATTTATGAAATATTTCTCGCAATGTGTCTACTAAATGACCTACTTCTCAATAATCGCTCTTCATTCGAGCCGTTCATGCTTCTCCAAGTAGCCAACTCGAGGATAATTGACTCAGCATGGCAACCCCATCAACACCAGCCGCCCAGCCAGAAATGGCCCAGACAACCAGGCGAGGGGTCCAGATCGCGTCCTCATCAATGGAGACTCAACAGATCATCAGACGGATGAACGCAGCCTATGACTGGACAGGCCCCGATGACCCAGATAATCCTCGCAACTTTCCAGCCCTCGTACGCATCCTCAGCATCGGCGTCATCACGTCGCTGGCTCTGGTCAGCTGCTTCGCCGGCGCAATCTATGCCCCAGCTCAAGCAGCAGTAATGGAAGAGTTCCACCAGAACCGCCTAGTCTCTGTACTCCCACTATCCTTGTATAACCTAGGTATGGCGTGTGGCCCTCTTGTTGGCGCTCCGCTTTCAGAGACCTATGGGCGAAAGACCGTCTTTGTGGCCACGACGCCCATCTTCCTCCTTTTCATGGTCGGATCCGGCCTGGCCAAGAACATCACCACGCTGACTGTATGCCGCTTCTTCGCTGGCATGTTCGCCTCTCCGAATGTCAACAACGCCTCAGCTACTATACTAGACTTTGTCGAGCCTCGCTATCGAGGAGCTAGTCTCGGAATTTACTACTCCTTTCCTTCCCTCGGCTCAACCATTGCTCCCCTAGTCGGTGGCTTCATCGTAAGATCAAACGGCTGGCGATGGACACAATGGGTTGCCATCATCGTCGCAGTTACTCTGTACATTCCTGTACTATTCACCAAGGAGACATACAAAAAGGTCGTCCTCCGCCGTCGTGCCATCAGGATGGGCCTCGGAGATACTTCCTCTCAACAAACATCTGTCACGAGAACGATCCGACATTTCTTCACAGTCCTGATCCTGCGCCCACTCCACATGCTGTTCACGGAACCGATCGTCACACTAGTCAGCTTGTACAACGGCTTCATCTTTGGACTCTTGTACACCTTTGTCATATCCGTCCCCTGGATCTTTAAGCATTATTACTATTTCAACAAGACGGGAGAATCGCTCTCCTATCTCGGCGTTACCCTTGGGACTCTTCTTGCCTGTTGTCCCTTTGTCTTGATCGATTTCTCGTTCTATCAGAAACGCCTCCGTCGGTGGCAGCAAAGCCACGATGAGACTGTCCCACTACCGCCAGAGAACCGCCTCGTGTCCGCAATGGTTGGCAGTTTCCTTCTACCAGCCAGTCTGCTCATTGCAGGATGGACAGCACAATACCGCATCCATTGGTTTGTGACGGTCTTCTTCCAGGGCATGTCCATGACAGCCTCGTTGCTCATCTACGCGGGTGTCAATCTCTTCATGCTGGATGCTTACGGTCCTCTCTATGGTGCTTCGGCATCTGGTGCCATGATGCTCAGCAGGTACACCTTGAGTTTTGCTTTCCCTCTGTTCGCGTTGCAGATGTTTCAATCCTTGGATGCAGGATGGGCGACCACGATTCTTGCCGGGTTTACCTTTCTCATGGCGCCGATACCTTGGTGTTTCTGGGTCTTTGGCGAGAGACTGCGGAAGAGAAGCAAATATGAGACGAGCACATAGAATGAGTGAGTATATAGAGCAGGTTAGGTTATATATACAAGAGGCTGAAGACCAGGTAGATCATTGGCATAATTGTAGTCCTGACGTATCGCTACTATATACAGCTGGCAACTATCAGCCTCCCTATCCCACTTAGACCTTGATTGTTATCTCTTGTCTCTGCTGCGCCGCTGCAACCTGAGACTTGATGATTTCCATTTCCTCCTGTCCCGCATGGTCTCCAAAGATCTCATCCATCTGCTCCAACGTCTTGCCTTTGGTCTCGGGAACCAGAAAGAACGCCCAAATACCAGCAAGGAAGCACCAAGACCCAAAGAAGACATAGACACCAAAGCCTAGAGCGTCGATCATCGGGGGCGTTGCCACTCCAACAATAAAGTTGAATAGCCACACCGTCGCTGTAGCCAGCGCAACTCCCTTTGATCTCGATGCGTTGGGGAAGACTTCGGCCGGCAGAGCCCAGCCCAGCGGCGCATAAGACACTCCGTAGATCAGGATGAAGCAGAACGCCATGGCCACTGCACCCCAGCCGGCTGCCGGGTGAGCACTCCAATCTTTGGAATAGACACCAGTAAGGACAGCCATAATAGCCCAGGCAGTTCCTCCTCCAATGCCGCCCCAAATCGCAAGTGGCCGCCTTCCCACTTTGTCAATGACCACGAAACAGATGGTGACGGCCACGAGTTGCAAGATGTTGAACACCCCGGACATAATCAACGCCATCTCGGTGGACTGGCCCAAGGACTCGAAGAGCGTCGGAGCATAGTAGATGAATGCGTTAATCCCGCTCAGTTGCTGGAAGAAGGCCACTCCCATGCCAATGGCAGTTCGGCGCCAGGACTTCTTGCGGAAGAGGTCCATCCAGCCGAGGATCTCAAGCTTGAGGCCCTTTGCGCCAGGATGTCTCTTTTCCTGCATCATCTTCTGCAGAGCTACCTCGTTGAGAATGCCATTGTGTTCCTTTTGCACGCGAGTATCGGTTCCGGGGAGACGGCGGAGTCGTTCTAGGCTCTTCAAGGCATCCTCTGGACGATCGACAAGGGCTAGCCATCTAGGGGAGTAGGGAAAGAAATGAATCCCGAGCCCCAGAATGGTACTGCAAAGCATCTGCAGCCCAAACGGCAATCGGAAGGCTATCTCGCCGGAGAGGTCACGCGTTGCGTAGGTGATCCAGAAGGACACTACAACTCCTAACACAACGGAGACAGACTCTAGGACCAGGAGAGCTCCTCGCAGATTAGGTGGAGCAATCTCTGAGATGTAAATCGGCGCGCCCTATATCGTCAGTTAGCTCTGGAGGCATTTGACACAACAGGGCCTTATCTTACCATAGCCAGCGTTCCGACGCCAATACCGCCAATGGTCCTCCCTGCGACCAGCACCCCGTAAGACTGAGCCGCGGTCTGCATAATAGCACCGATATTGAAGATGACAGTGACAACAGTCAGAGCCTTCTTGCGAGAGATTTTATCGGCCAGGGTAGGCATGAAGAAGCATCCGATAAAGGCGCCGAACTCAAGCATGCCAGTCATGAATCCCTTCCCGAAAGCCGTCTCAGCCTTGGGAAAGACTTGATGGAACTGATCCATCACATTGACAATAGAGATGACTCCCTGATCATAGCCGAAGGAGAAGCCACCCATTGATGCCAGAAAAGCAGCTCCAAAGACATAGGGTGAAGTGACGAGGCCGCGGACACCATTCTTGCCGTAGGATATATCCTCGGCAAAGAGAACAGGATGCGACTCGGCGGCGGTGGAGATTCGTTCTTCAACATTCTCAGCTTCAGGGTGGTCCTTGGTGGAGATCTTCCTGGCAGCGTCCGGGAACGAGTCTGCCATTTCGGCGAGGTATAGAAAAATTCTAGTTCAAGAATGCCAATTGCAAAAGATAAAAGGCTGATTGCTGCACGGATGAAGACCAAGTGGTGTAAAACTCGAAGCAGGAGGGCTTTATATAGTACCCAGCCTTGCAACACCAGGCATGGTGACCAGCCAATAACCACTTCTCCAAAGTGAACTGACAGAAAAAATAACCCCCATGGGGAGTGTGGAGACTATGATCCGGGGTAGTGGGAACTCTAGACTCGATCCCCATGCTTCTCCACGCGCGCAAAGTTACCCTCGGAATCTTGAGGGGCAAAATGAGGAGAACCAGGGCAATGTGACATATGAATTGGGAAATTTCCTACGCTCTCATCAGACTACTGAGAACTTGGGCCAAGGCCGGTTAGCTGGCAATGACCGCTCTGCGTCCTTGCGTCGAGGCAATTCTAGGTTAACCCAACGAGTCAGGGTCCAGCTTGGCAACAAGAAGGTCTCCTCAACGCGTTGAATGGCGGCCCGTTTGGATAGCATTGGTGGGCGACGAATCATTGGCGTCACAATCCATCCCATTTGGTACGCCATTGCCAGGCTTGGTCAAAATCGTGGGAAGATGGTTCATGCGTCTCGTGAAGCGAGGCAGGTGAGAATAATGCAAAGACATTCGACTGGAGGCGGGAAGAATTCCCTGACTCAGGCCAATACTCATCGGCAGGGGGTAGGCAGGGGTAGCGGGAAAACTAACCATAAAGAGTCAGCCCTCTCATTAAATAACTCGCTACGTCCCCGCGGGACTTCTTTCTCATCTTGGATGGTGTCGAGAAAGCCATCGTCTCCCTCGACTACTCTCAACCACTTGCAAGCGCCACATAGTCCAAAGGTATCGACGAGTCACGAATGCCATCAAAAGAGGGTTTGAGGTCTTGATTCGTTGACAGCCTACAATTAAGGAAAGAAAGTATGCTAAAAAGTCTTTTGGGATAATGTCAAGTCGAAGTTGTATATACAACCACGAGGATAGAACCACTGGGAACTCACCCCAGCAAACCGCACTATCAAAGCATCACTACCAACTCATCTTCATCTTTATCCTATCGGAAGCGACTAAAACATCCTCCTCATTAACAATACAGCTAAGAGGTTCACCGTTAATATGAGTGATCTTCACCTCGCGTCGAGTGATATAAACGTCAGTGACTTTAGCCGAGATATGGCGAGTTTGGTAGTATATTTTGTCCCTTGAAGGGTATGCTATGATGTGATACAAGTGTTGTTTGAGCGGCGCGAGCACATGTATTTACAGGGCCTATACGCGAGCGCTCCGCCGCGAGCGCCGAGTCTCGCATTGCCATCATGGTCAAGCACCTATCCCGAATAGGCGGCTTGCTTTACCAAAGGCGAGGAGTATGATGGGCCATATTTAGAGTGGAGGATGGCTGTCACATACACGCGCTCCAGCGGTCTCAACTGGTTCGGACTTGTTCGCTTCGTGTGCCTCCTTCTGATAGTGTAACGGTGGATGGTAGTATCTTGACAAGGTCAGCTTGATTGTCAGCGTGAGGAAGATGAGAAATGAAGCTATTCAAATCATACTAATACCATACCCTAAGACAGCGGCACAGAAGGGCGCTTCTATAACGTCAACACCCGACCGAGCAGCATTTGTAGTCGTTTATTTCTTGTTTTCTGACGACTGAATTAGCCTCCAGCCAGAAGCTAAAAAATATAGATGATTTAAAATACGCCACTAGTATCACATAAGCCTAGTGACGGTTCTATAGTTTAGTGGTAATGACGTCGGATTTTGATTTCAACTCACGAAGTTTCCGAAGACCCCGGTTCGAACCCGGGTAGAACCTCGTTTTTTGCATGTCGGCTCTTGGTCGATACACCTTCTCTCAGTGCGAATCGACTAATCGGTCGTATAAAGCCACGGCATTTTTTTTTCCGGCTATTCCAGTGAAATCCCAAGCTTAAACACTTGGACCCAGCAGTTTTGGCAGGTGAAAACAAAGTAGCTCGACAGTAGCTTATTAATTATTGATTGATAAAACATTTACGACATTGATGAAGATGATGAAGAATATGGCTCGAAATGCGAATGGCGTTCAGATCACCATGTGGCATCTGGCCCCTTACCGCGTTCACAATCCTCCCAACGTCCCAGAGACTCAGTAAACACCGATGAGTCCGAAGGCTCTACAGACTCCAACTGAGCGTCTGACTACAAATCCGATATCTATCAGTTTCCTGGCCTGGATGCCAACTTCTTCAAGGGCAAAGGCCTGACAAAACTGCAGTACCGATGTCGAACAGCCAAATTACAGGCGGTACGCGATCTACTCAACAGCCCGGAGCCACGCATTACTGACGAATTTGTGCGATGGATGAGAAAGCATGTTCCGTTCTATCATCCGCTAAAGTGTCCAGAAGGTCTCCCGTTTGAGGGCGATGGTGCTGACTTCCCGGATAACTTTCCATACTCTGATACCGTACATCCTAGTGTGTTCTAAGCCCACTACAAGCTTCGAACGCATGTTGTAAGGTCGTTACGAAGACGGAGGCGATCAAGGTGGGCCACCAATGGCGTGTGTCAAGATGAGGAAGGGTTAGCGAAGGGAACCATGGATAGATCACAACGGGATGATGCAGTAACTGGTCTTTACGATGAGGAGAGGAGGAGATGAAGTTAGTGGCCTGTGGTGCGCGAAAAGAAACCAAGCCATGTATGATATCAATATATGATCCAACAGGGAACGAATTGACGCTCAGAATAGTAACAAACTACCTCACTATCTGTATTACATACCTTTTTCGGCCATTAGGCGCCCTCTTGCATACTTAGCCACCAGAGGCACAGGCATGGTCATTGGAAGAAGGCTGTGTGCCACGTATATACTTCAGCATCGTTTCCGAGTATAAGCTTGAAAGTGTCGGTTCCAATAGTACCAGTAACCGGCTGGGTGCCTGTCAGGTCGGTAACGTCGTTCGTTGTACGTAACATAACTTTAGCGGTAGTCACCCAGAATGGCGGGGCGGTCAGGGTTAATGTTCATGTCGAACGTGTATAGGACTTGGTCAACTGAAAAAAGTTGCAGACAGCATGTTGCCATTGGGATTTAGTCAAGGTTCCCAGGGCGGCGGACATTTTGATCAAGTTTTCAATAAAGCTTGTAGGTGTTTGATAGATGAGATGATGAGCCCAACAAGGAACATGACGTTTCTTGGGGTTATTATATGCGTTGTAGGCATATCAAGCAAGGGCACGATAGGACCCGTCTTTTATACGTCCACGAGGAGTATCCAGGTGAGAGGAGTCCAGCATGTATGGGGCATTCGTATTCACCACTGACACTTGACAAGTTTTCTACAAAGCTAGGCTGACGTTAAATTCGAATTTATCTAGATTAGGCACTATATGTGTGTGTGTGTGTGTGTGTGTGTGTGTGATGAAATTCTGTCGTAGCACACAGTTTACTTCCCATTCGTCCACGTAGTCGATGACTCGGGGACTGCTTGTTCTTGCGACTGCCTCTCCTTGCGCCGATGCTTCCAAATCTTGAACGCAACAGTGAAAATCAAGCCGAGAACTGAGCAGCTGGCTGAAACTGCTATCCCGATGATGCCGCCAGTCGAAAGTGGACTTGATCCCGAACCTTTTGACGAGCCTGCAGAAGTGATCAGTCAGCCAAGACTGAGCCCTTGCTCCATGTGAAAATCTCTAACGGCTTACTGCTCTCGGTGGCGGTTGACGCAGTCAACATCTCTGTTGTTGTCGGCTCGTAATTGTACGTTGGCTCTACGTAGGGTGTGTCACAACCGTCGGCCACAAACCGCCCAGCGCGCTGGCACTCGAGACTCGCCGGGCACCAGGACACCGAGCTCTCAAAGTCGCAGCAATTAGCATCGTACGGTACGCATGCCACCATGCTGTTGGTGCTTCCATAGCAGCATGTCTGGCTGTATAGACAGGTCGTCGTTGTGACTCCGTCTCGTCCTGCATCCAGGCACCAGTCAGTAAAACGGGGATCGTATTGACCCAGGCTTTGACATTATTGTCGAGTTGCCGTACCTAGAAGTGAACCAGTACACACGTCGAAATCCCGTTTATGGAGTGCCTTCACCCGTGTTTCGACTTGTCGTCGATACTCTACCACGACTTGAAGGGCGTCGGCCAGAGCGGCCCATGATATCCCCAGAACCAGAAGAGGAGCCAGCATCATAGCTTGATCGCTCCTAGCATGCGACAAGATGGGAGTAAATTGAGCCAAATTTGAAAGTGGGCGAGAGCACCGCTTTTGAATTCCCACGAGAAAGTGGCTTGAGGTAGTCCCTGTTCCCCTTTCCGGTTGACCATTCCCACTTTGGAAGAATCGCAACTGAAGTCGTCTGCTGGTTCGGCCCCAAATCCAATCATACCATGCGCCTAACAAGCCACAAGCCTGGGATCTCCGCGCCTGAACGGTTCTTGCAGCTATCACCTGCAATTAAAAGCCAGACACTAAGCCTTTTGCGAGCCTTTATGGTGTTGTGGCTTGCCCCAGCCCAAGTTCTAGGCTCTTAAGGTAACGACGAAGCTTAACTTTAGCACCTAAAATGGTTTTTAGTGCGCTTTGACAGATTCAGCTGCGGAACAAGCCGATACTGATATCGTGGGCGTGGTTGGGATAATACACCAATGACAACCGACAACTCGGGCGGACCTAGATCAGAACACGTTCCCACAATAGCTGACTTATGAGAGTTCTAGCACAGAGTTTGCAGCAACGGCAAAATCAAGAGATACTGGGTGTATAATTAACATGTCGCGAGGCCTTTTCACCCCAGCCGTCCACGTTGAACGCATCAGCAGCGTCAAGATCTCATCAGCAAGGCTCCAGATGATGGTATGCTGGTTCACAGGTGCCGTTTACTATCGTCGGCTGCAGAAAGCAATTTCATAAGACAACAATACCTTGGCTAGAGCAACTCATAAGTAAGGCGAATTATGAATACTCTCAATTAGTGAGAATGCAGCCGGCTGGCCAGGTGGCAAGTGCTCAACCCAGCTGGTATAGCGACGGCCGTCTGGTTCTCCAGTGCTTGAAACCTAGCTTGTCCAAGACAATTGGGTAGAAGCTCCGCAGTAGCTTCATCCAACACCCACAATGCATTCGAAGGTAGGACACGCGAGTGGAGTCGGACCAGAGATGTTGCGGATGGTATAGATCCCAAAGCAGTCCAAGTACGGGCTTACTTTGTCACAATCTAAACAAGCCTGGTTCACATAACTACTCTATATTAGTATTAGCAAGCTACGGGCTCCTTACCTACCATAGTATTAAAGCCACTCTCAAGCGTCTTGAGCCCTTTGGTAGGTAGTTAACCATCACCTTAACAAGCCATAGCACCCCCTTCACCCAAGAACCCTGCATCCAGATTATACACCTCAGTATCAAACAAGTTTCTACTATTGCTCCATTGTTATCATATCAATGCACGCTTCCTTCTATGAACCAAGTATGACCTCTATCCCACCCATCCATGCAATGCTTATAGCTTCGACTGAGCCCTCTGCGCCACCTTTTCCGAAATCGCCAATTGCACCTTTTCCCGCGGGAGCTCCTCTATAGGCCTACCAGTCCAGTATTTATCCTGCTCCAAGCCCTGCCAGATCAACGCCTCGGTCCCGAGAATGACCTGCCACCCCTTCTCCTCTGCCAGCGCGCCCAGCCGCGTAAACGGCGTGGGGTTGTAGCACATCTCCAGAATAGCCCCTTTACGCTCCTTGTCGAGGAAAGCCTCCGTTACCCTCCGCGCGAGAACTTCTTCAGCCGTCTGGGGCTCAAAGTCCGGCACGCACGCGACGATGGCGCCGGGTGCTTCCAGGTCCGCGGCCTGCGCGACGGTTTTCACGTGCAGCAGGGCGTCGCCGTAGCCGCGTGCCGAGCAGTCTCTGATGACGGCGTCGACCTCGGCCTCGTCGCGGTTGACGAGGTAGATGGTGGTGACCTTCATCCACTTCCAGAGCGCGTAGATGGCGCTGCGGGCTGCGCCGCCGCCGCCGACGACGAGGGCGGGCCGGGCGTGGAAGACGCGGTCGGGGTCCGGGATGTTCTGGTAGAACGAGTCCCGGATGCCAATGACGTCGGTGTTGGCGCCGCAGAAGATGCGCCGGCCGTCTTGTTCCCGGAGGAAGAGGGTGTTGCAGGCGCCGACGTCGCGGCACTCCTCGGTCAGCTCATCCAGGTAGGGCAGGATGGCGACTTTGTTGGGCATTGTTACCGAGGCGCCTTTGAACTCGGGTCAGCTTCAATTTCACTCAATGGCAACAAGGGACATACCGTAAAAGTCGGGGTGTTGGGCGAGCTTCAGAAAGGAGGGGATGTCCGCAGAGTCAAGTCGGACCTGGCCCCATCGCAGGCCAAGATCCTGGTAGATGACATTGTGAAGAAAGGGAGACAGGGAATTGGTCAACTTCTTCCCAAACAGGTATCCGTGGCGCTCAAGCCGTGACACCTCGCACGAGGCGAGCGAGTCCCCGGAGGGATAGGACACTTCCTGGAAAGACATTGTTTTGGACAAGACTAGTGTAGACGGACCACTGAGTTGCTGGCACTTGCTCTCCGGTAACTAGAGCTCGGGTCTCCCTTCAAGTAGTGTCCACTAGCAGGATTGGGAAGAAATCTATCGGCAATTGAGAGAGAAACTCGGTCCAAGTTCATGCGAGATGGGCGATTTCCTCCCCCCACAGACAAAAAAAGCAAGGCACCGGCACAAGGGTTTTTCCACTGAATATCCACCACAAATCTCTGCTGTCTATTCATCCGGTTCGGTGGTGGTTCGCGTCGCTAATCTACTGAGCAAAAAGGCATTGCCGATAGGTTGGGCCCCCACTCGCGGCCCGGGTAAACGCTTAGCCAGGCGGCTTTCGGGCTGTGGTACACCACCATCAGCGACGGCGATGATGTATGCGGATACTACCAACCTTGTATGAATAGCTGTCAGACGGGCGTGAAGCTATGGGAGTCCTATTCTCGCGACGGCGCCTCCCGCCTCGTGACAGCATGGATGGACGCCAATCAGTCACATCTCGACCAGGGCCCAAGTCGATTGGGCCAGTTGCGCCTCGTCACGAGGGTTATCCTCAAGACACTCTGCATCAGGGGAACCTCCACCTCCTTGGGCCTGATAAATCATGTCGCCACAGCATCAGCGGTGACTGGCCATCTCGGTTATACCGTGCTCTTCTCATGCTCGTTGAATCTCGTCGTCTGTCTCAATAAGCAAGTTCCATGCCTATATACCCCTTCATCAGTGCTCCATCACTCAACATCAACCATCCATCTTGATCTCCCTGATTAACTATCAAATAACTCGATTACCGTCTTTCAATCACTTCAACTCAACACTCCACCATGGCACACAAGCCGAGCATATGCACCATGTCCCTCGGGCGGTGCTTCGCCGGCCACTCCCTCCCGCATAAGCTCGACATGGCGCAAAAATACGGTTTCCAGGGCATCGAGGTCTTCTACGAGGACCTCCTAGATCTCGCCAAATCCCTCCCCGGCGGTGGCACTCCCGAGAACCAGATCGCCGCCGCCCGGACCATCCGCCAGCTCTGCAGAGCCCGCAACCTCACCATCATCTGCCTCCAGCCGTTCATGCACTATGGCGGCCTCATCGACCGGGACGAGCATGAAAAGAGCCTCCGCGAATTGCAGCTATGGTTTGAGCTTGCTCACTCTCTGGGCACAGACTTAATCCTATTCCCGAGCAGTTTCCTACCTTCGGAGAAGATCACGGATGACCTGGACCTCATCGTAGCCGACTATGTCGAAGCGGCCGATATGGCCTTGCAAGAAGAACCTGTCATCAAATTTGCCTTTGAGGCACTCTGCTGGGGCACACGGATCGACACTTGGGAGGCCAGCTGGGATATTATCCAGCGCGTGGACCGACCCAACTTTGGCGTGTGTCTCGATAGCTACAACATCCTTGGGAGGATCTACGCCGACCCTGCCTCCCCATCTGGAAAGACAGACGACTGCGAACAAGCTACATTTGACTCAATCAAGAGACTCCTGTCTGACATTGACACTTCAAAACTCTTCCTCATCCAGGTCGCAGACGGCGAGCGACTCGCTCAGCCCCTGGACCAGAATCACCCCTTCTACAACTCAGAGCAACCGTCCCGCATGAGCTGGTCTCGCAACGCAAGGCTCTTTTACGGCGAGCCCCAATATGGCGGGTACCTGCCCTGCAAGCAAGTCCTCAGAACCATCGTCCAAGGACTCGGCTTTGAGGGCTGGCTGAGCTTTGAAGTCTTCAACAGGAGGTTGACGGAACCGGACAAGGCGGTGCCGGAAGAGATGGCAAGAAGGGCAGCTGTATCTTGGATAAAGATGAAGACGGATCTTGGTCTACGGACAGAGGACGACATGCAGCCCAGGTTGCAAGCAATGCTGTAATGAATCAATGAAGCCTTTTTTTTTATCTCTTGTATTCCACGTCTATAATAATACCAGAATGACAAGCACAATCACAACCTTGACCCCCGACTCCTCAACTTCAGATGCTTCGCCGCATACTCAATGGCCGCCGTATACCCATAAACCCCCAGCCCGCAAATAACAGCCTCGGCCTTGTCGCTCAGGTAGCTGCGGTGTCTAAACTCCTCGCGCGTGTGGACATTGGTGATATGGATCTCGACAAAGGGGATGTCGACGCCGGCCAGGGCATCCCGGATGGCGACGCTCGTGTGGGTGTAGGCGCCGGCGTTGATGACGATGGCATCAATGTTCCCCCGCGCCGCGTGGATGCGGTCCACTATCGCCCCCTCCGAGTTGGCCTGGAAGGCCTCGAGCGTGACCGAGAGCTCCTCGGCCTGTGCTTTTGCCTGGGCCTCCACGTCCTGGAGCGTTGTCGAGCCGTAGATGTGAGGCTCTCTTGTGCCGAGGAGGTTGAGGTTGGGTCCGTTGATGAGGAGGAGCCGGCGCGACATGATGAATGGTGGTTTTGTTTGATAGTTGACTTGTTTGATCTTGTCTATGCCCCAACTTTCACTCTTCAATGCTATTTCAATTGCAACATCTCCAAAGCGTATTCCCTGTACCTGGCTTCAATCTTCTTCCATCTCGGCACTTGTCCCAGCCCCAGAACCTTGCTCCCAAGCCCCCCCGCATGCCCGGTTAAAGCTTCATCCACCATGTCCCCCGGATCGCCAATGATGTCAACCACAATAGATCTGACAGCTTCCCACCCTCTCCACAGCGCTCTTCTTGCCGTGGTGCGGAATTCCATCTGGGGAACGGCTCAAGACGGCTTTGCAGGTTAATGAAACAGCGCGCATTTTGCAGGGGGGGAGACTGAGGAAACATTGACTTCCTGTAATCCAAAACGTTTCTGGAAAAACGCTATAGCAAAAGATGGATGACCAGCAGATGACCGACGTTTTTGCTTTTGCCGTGCAATTGGGCAGAGATGCCGGCGACATGCTCATGGCTGCGGCCCGGAGCCGCATCGACGGACACGGCGTCTCGGGGTCGTCCTCCACCGTGTCGTATGTCGAGAAGGAAAACTCGGTGGACTTGGTGACCAAGACCGATAAGGGTACTGCTTCATGTCCTTCCATTCAGTGTTTTGTCATTGCTGACCGACTTCGTCAAAGATGTCGAGAACTTCATCCGGACATCCATCGCCAACAAATATCCAGATCATGGGTAAGACTCGCGACTGCCCATAGCTTCCATCTCCTGACACCCTCAGCTTCCTCGGAGAAGAGTCGTATTCGGCCGGAGCCTCTCGAACCTACCTCGTCGACGACCGGCCAACATGGGTAGTGGATCCCCTTGACGGCACGGTCAACTTCACGCACCTGTTCCCCATGTTCTGCGTCTCCATCGCCTTTGTGGTCAATGGAATCCCCGTTATCGGCATCATCAACGCCCCGTTCCTAAACCAGTTCTTCTCGTCATGCTCTGGCCGAGGCGCCTGGCTCAATGAGACCCAACCACTTCCATTGATCCGTAACCCGAGCCCTCCGCTACCTCATAACGCGCCCAGCGGGTGCACCTTTTCATGCGAGTGGGGCAAGGATCGTCGAGATATCCCAGATGGCAACATGACTCGCAAGGTCGAGTCGTTTGTGAACATGGCCTCGGAGCGGAGTGGACGGGGAGGGAAGGGTGGAATGGTTCACGGCATGCGAAGCTTAGGGAGGTATGGCACTCGTCAACTCTCTCACAGATCATCTACTGACTATCCATGAGCGCGACATTGGATCTCGCATATACAGCCATGGGCTCTTTCGATATCTGGTGGGAGGGCGGCTGCTGGGAATGGTACGTTGAGGCCATGAGGTCAATACAGGCAGTACTGATTTGCACAGGGATGTCGCCGCTGGCATCGCAATTCTAGAAGAAGCCGGTGGCCTCGTGACGACAGCAAACCCTCCAGACGACCCCGAGACGGCCGAGATCCCAAGAGCCCATCTTGGAGGCCGATTGTACCTAGCAATACGGTAATGTCCTACCTTGCACATCGCAATCTGCAAGGCTCTAACAGCATGCAGTCCAGCCGGCCCCTCAGAAACTGAAACCGGACGCCAGACTCAGGAACGAACAGTAAGGGAGGTCTGGCAAAGGGTTCGAGACCTGGACTACAAGCGCCCAGGCACATAAAGGATAAGATATCTTACAACATAGAACGAACCCATCGTCAAATTCCCCCTAGTCATAAAGATCCGTGAGATTCCATCTCTGAAACGCCCGATATGCCATGCCAAAAAAGACAAATGAGATACGTCCTCCCATGGCCGTCCCGATTACATGTTGCCCGACTCCCCCATACGAATGATAAACTCTGCTTGGAGTCGTCGCAAGAACGCCAGCACGGCTTCATCGGAGTCCAAACCTCTTGCATGGAGCAGAGATTCTTCAAGGCTGATGACAAGATTCCGACGGGCGAGAAGCCTTTTCGATTCGGAGCTTTGCTTTTTTGCTTCCCTCTTACGTCTAAGATCTCTCGCCACCTCCTCCGCCTTGTCGATAAACGATTGAGGCAACCCAACTGCACGAGCTAGATTGATGCCGTAGTGTTCTTCATCGCTAATAATACCTGTTGTCGCCTTGTAGAGCATCGTGATCTGAGGCAACCCGTCCCCTGTGGCGGAGCTGGTTGCCGCAAGATGAAGGTTGAGCACGCCCGGGCGACTCCCAATGGACCGGGCCACATCCGTAAAATGTGTCGCAAACCAGACAGAGGCCTTGTTCTGGATCAGGGCCTCAGACATGGCAAGAGCAATAGCCAGGCCATCTCTGTTGCTTGTTGCACGGCCAAGCTCATCAATGACGACCAGGCTCTTGTCGTCAATGTTCCTCAGGATGAAGGCCATCTCACGCATTTCGACCGAGAAGGTTGAAAGGTTGTTCTCGATGTTATCGTCCAGCGAGACGCGAGCGAAAATGGTGTGGATAATAGGAAAGGAAGCGAAATCTGCAGGAACAAACGAGCCGATCTGCGCCATGATTTGGAGCAGAGCAACAGCGCGGATGTATGTGCTCTTCCCGCTCATGTTGCATCCCGTGACAATGTGAAACGAGTACCGTTCCGTCGAGTAGTAATCGTTTGGGACAAAGCCACCGGCCATTGACTGCCAAGTTAGAGATGCTCTACTCTAACGAGGGAGGTGGTTACCTTGTCTAGAACGGGATGTCGAGCACCGTGCAGTCCCAATGTACTGGCGATTTCCGGCCTCACGTAATCCCTTGTCGTAGCGAGCTGTCCGAAAGACGATATCATGTCGAGAAGGGCAATCGATTCGCAGATTCGAAGGAGATGTGGAACTTCGCGTCGAAGTTCCTTGATCAAGTCTTGCACGACAGCATCGCTGCGTAACGACACCTCATGGGAGATATTTCCCATTCTCACATTTAACTTCATGACGTTGAGTGTCTGGCATTCAACCTTGTCCTTCTTCCGTACGACGTTAATCAGGAAACCTGGAAGAGGTTGGTTGTCGCAATCAGCAGCTCGTATAAGGAGCCAGTACTTGCGGCCGTTGTCGAACTTGATCGTGGCGCCAAGCGCATATCGCTCTATTTTGTCAGATACTTGTATCGCGAAGAGATGTCTGCTCCCGTACCATTCAGCTCATCAACGTGCTTGTGGAGGTCGGCAACAAGGTCCTTGTACGTTTGACGGGCCACGTCCAGCATGTCGTTGATGCCCGCTTTGACTGCAAAGTTCCGTTGGTTTCGAAGATCCAGGGGAGATGTCCTGTAAGTAACATCGGATTCGATGGTTTGTCGAATCAAGTGGAGGCTATGCCTTGCAAATTCGGGTCGACAAAGATCTCGAACCTTGACAAGCAGTTCGCTCGTGGCAGGGCGCAGCGCCGCATAAAGCTCCGGGATAGCTTCGAGAAAGCTTTTCAGCATCAGCAATTGGTTGATCTGTTCTTCCACTTCATGGATTTGCGCGGTCGCGGGAATCATGATGAACTACACCACAGTTAGCATTACCCAAAAACAACACCAGTTAGAATACCTTTGTCAACATCTTCTCTACGTCAGGGAAAAGCTTCAACGCTATTTGTTGTCAGAAAGCAGTCCCGAGACAGTTATCGAGTAAGCCAACAGGTACCTTTCCGTACTTCATGAAACATTTCTTCGTTGGTTGTTAGCTCGTCGAGTGCATCGTAGCGGGGGATGATGTACGACTCTAGACGGGTTGGCGGTTGGAGGATATTGCTTCGAAGCAGCCTCGAGCCCATCGGAGTCGTGGTGTGGTCCAACAATCCGAAGAGGCAGTCTTTGGACTTGGGGTTTCGCAGATTTTGCATGATTTCGAGAGACTGGATAGCCGAAATGTCAATCATCATGGTGTCTTCGGAGGGTCGATACTGGACACGAAGGGAGTGCGGCAGGAAGTTGACTGAAAACTGCTGCTGGATGTACTTCATTGCCTAAGGCTTGTCAATACATGTCGTGACATGGTTTTCCACGTCGATACCTACTGCCGCAAAAGAGCTGATGGCGTAAAACTTGCCTTGGACAGCCACTTTGAGTGGTTCAATGTCATCCTTGAATGCCAGAGTCTGAATGTACTCCAATCCAATCGCCTCGGACCAAGCAGAGCGATCCAGAGTGTCAATCTGGGGCTTCAATAGCATGTCTTGAACAAGAGAATAAAGGTTACTAGGTCTGTTTGGAGGGCAAGCGCTGGGCATGAAGAGAATGCGAGACGGAGCAGCCATCTGCATCTTGTGAATGGTTCTGACATAGGATTGATTGTCACAGATCTGACTGATAGTAACTTCACCGATGGCAACATTGACCAAGGTTATACCCACCGCCGGGGCGACGCCGCGAGCCTCACTGACAGCACAGACAATGCTATTGGCGTCGCTGAGTCCTAGAATCGAGGTTGTGGTTGCAGTCCGTGACTTTCTTCCTGGGGCAGTGCCTGGACCGTCTCCTGGTCGCACCGTAGAAGGACGAGCGGTGCCAGGCCTGGTGTCAGTCGAGTATTGACTGAGACTTGACGGTGGCCTCCAGTTGTCAGTGCCACCTGGCGGGGAGAAGTCTTCGAAGCGCGACTGTGAGCCATTACTCCCGAAGTAGCTTGATGCCCATGGGTTGCCTGGTCCTTGCAGCGACATTGCGATTCACAGAGCAGATTGTGCGGCACTGCATGCAGTTTGGAGCGGAAGTAGCAAAGTGACGCCGGTAGCAGTAACTCGGCCCTAACAGGACACGGTGGCGATGCCTTCTGGAGTGAAAAGGAAGAGTTTGTCATCCTCATCGCAATTGTGTGATGTTTTGTCTATGAGGGTACCTTCCTTCCACAGAGAGCAAGATGGATGACACAAGGAAGGAGCAAGAGGGCACCCGAAGATTACCCGAATCACCCGGAAAGTCCTCAATCCTCCCCGCCGGCCGACGTGTCGGCAAACGCCTGACACCGGTTAACGCCCAAATCCACACATCGTTAAGCTCCAAACGCGTTGATCGCGTCCCTGAACTCATCATGTTCGGCATTCTCGAGGCCGTTCAGGTGCCCCATTCGGGCATCTTTAGCAGCTACGAGGAACTGTTCAAGGAGCTAAGCGATGGCATGGAAAAGGATGGCTACAAGATCGTCAAGGCGAGATCTCATCGCGGCAAAGTGGGCGGTGCAGACATCCCAGGAAACGACATTGTCCGATGCGATCTCGTCTGCGACCGAGGTGGCCGGCCGTACCGGTGCATGGCGACAAAGCACAAGACGACAACCAAGAAGACGGATTGTCCGTGGAAGGCCAAAGCTGTTCACCGAAAGACGATGGGCGGATGGGTTTTGACGATTACCTGCGATCAGCACAACCACGAGCCCGGCACCCCGGAACCCCCAACACCCGAGCCTGCAAGCGAAGACGAAAACAATATTGGTGAGGAGCTGGAAGGTGAGCAGAATTTGGATTCAGGTGTGACGCCGCTTCTGACAGAATGGCCAGATGACGGGCCTCAACCTGATCCCGAGACGCAGGCGGCGATCCAAGTCGCTGGCGTCTCGTCCACAGTCCTCCGTCTGACCGGCGATACCTTCCATCAATTCAAGAGCGAATACCGAAAAATGTCGCAACCGGAGCGGATCGGAATATTGTCGCAGTATCAACTACGCATCGCTGCCATCTACGCTGTCCAGAATGAGGATATCCAGCGGCAAAAGAGGCAAGAGGCCCAAGACAAGCGGCACCGGCAGATTGAGGAGAGCAAGCGACAGTCCTCAGCAACGAAGCAGCGGGTCAGACGACGTCAAGTACTCGACCAGACTCAACAGCAACAGCAGCAAGCGCAACAGCAGCAACAGGCACAACAGCAGCAGCAGGCGCAACAGCAGCAGCAGGCGCAACAGCAGCAACAGGCTCAACAACAACAGCAGGCGCAGCAGCAGCAACAACAACAGCTGCATGCTCAACAGCATGTTCAACAACAGCCTATGCCACAACAAACTTCGCAGGCCCAAGTCGCTCAAGCACAGGCTCAGGCTCAGGCCCAGGCCATGATGCAGTCACAGCTGTATCTGCCACAGAATCCACAGCAGACTCCGATTCCCGTGCCCGGAATGGATATGCCCCAATTCCAGCATTACGCTGGGCCGACGAAGAGGATGCGAGGGCGACCATCGCAAGGTGCGCAGCAAACTCAATAGGAGAAAGGACGAGAGGTGTAGGTGGTATTCGGGCGTTAAGGGGAAAATGGCGCTGTGTTTTATCATGATAAGGACACGGATCAACCTTGAAAGACCAATGCCAGAGGAATGGACTTGGCACTAACGGGAACGCGTGGGGATGGCGGCCAAATTTGTTAGGTAGGTAGCATCTGATTGATACACTACTGCCTGTTATCAGTAGCCTAGAGTGGAACAGACCATGGCATTGCCGCAGCTGTTTTTTTTCACCGCCAAAATTTCTCAGATTTTGCCAGTGCCCCACCATGCCGCCTTGAATTTCTATCAAGAACCTTGCCATACTGACAGGAATTTCGCTTGCGATGGCGACAATTGTGCCTCCGCCGTCCAAGCGGCAAAAACGAGAGGCGCTTGAGCGCTCTCAGATCCAGCAGGATGTCACAGCAATTGCCGCGGGCCCGGCTGGCTCGTTCAAGGCCCGCTTCTTGGACGGAGATGGCAAGCAGATGGCCGATGTGATCGAGGTGCCCCTCGCCGACGCTTCAGAAAAGAACCTCTCTCTTCTGTTGAATACGCTACTTGCGAGGGTATGGACTGCTCCTAGGCTCTCCCATTGGCTGTGTCGCTAATATTCGACAACCCCCAGGAAAAGGAAGAATTCCTCCCATACCGTTTTCGAATTCACATCCCCGACTCAGACATCATTGTAGATCAATACCCGACCGATCTCCTCCAGCTCCTTCGCAACCATGGCATTGAGAACCCCTTCGAAACGACCGTCACCCTCAGCGCCGAGCCGCAGGCCGTCTTCAAGGTCCAGGCCGTCACGCGCATGTCTCACCGGATTCCAGGCCACGGCGAGGCCATCCTAGCAGCACAGTTCAGCCCCAGAAACAGCAACCGACTTGCAACTGGGTCTGGTGACAAGACGGCGCGGATATGGGATACTGATACCGGAACGCCCAAGTACACCCTCTCGGGCCATGCTGGCTGGGTGCTGGCGGTCGCCTGGTCTCCGGATGGTGGGAGGCTCGCGACTGGAAGCATGGACAAGTCAGTCCGTCTCTGGGACCCCGAGACGGGGAAGCCTATAGGCAGCCCTCTGACCGGTCATCAGAAATGGGTGACCAACATCGTCTGGGAGCCTTATCATCTCTGGAGAGATGGGACGCCACGGATCGCCAGCGCGAGCAAAGATGCAACGGTCCGCATTTGGGTTGTCAACACCGGGCGAACCGAACATGTGTTGTCAGGGCACAGGAGCAGTGTGAGTTGCGTCCGCTGGGGGGGAGAAGGCCTCATTTACAGCGCCAGCCACGACAAGACAGTTCGAGTGTGGAATGCAGAAAAGGGAACTCTAGTGCATACCCTGTCGGCTCACGCCCATTGGGTGAACCACCTCGCGCTCTCGACCGACTTTGCTCTGAGGACTGGATTCTACGACCACACACCTGTGCCAGAGACGGAAGAGGGGAAGCGAGGCAAGGCCAGAGAAAGGTTCGAGAAGGCTGCAAAGTTCCAGGGCAGAGTCGCGGAGCGGCTGGTCTCGGCTAGCGACGACTTCACCATGTATCTCTGGGACCCTGCCCAGGGAAGCAAGCCCGTCGCGCGTATGCTTGGCCACCAAAAGCAAGTAAATCATGTCACCTTTTCCCCGGACGGTTCCCTCATCGCCAGTGCCGGCTGGGACAACCACACCAAGATCTGGAGCGCCAGGTAAGGAGCCAATCCTGCGTTTCGCACAAGTTCTGTGTGCTAACCAACCACCAGGGACGGCAAGTTCATCAACACTCTCCGCGGACACGTGGCTCCCGTATATCAGTGCGCGTTTTCAGCAGACTCGAGGCTTCTGGTGACGGCGTCAAAGGATACTACGCTAAAGGTGTGGTCGATGGCCTCGTGCAAGTTGGCCGTGGACCTGCCCGGCCACCAGGACGAGGTGTACGCGGTCGACTGGGCGCCGGACGGCAAGAGGGTTGGCAGCGGAGGCAAAGACAAGGCCGTCCGGCTCTGGCGGAATTAGAATCCCGACCTTGTTCTTGTTGCAGTACTTTTTTACAGTCATGGACAAAAAAGATACCCCTGGAGTGATTCACAGGCGAAACCACCGTGCCATCCCATACGTCCAGCCGTGCATGTTTCGGACGCGGTTCCACTGGCAGCTGGAGGTCTCGAATTCAGCTCTCGAGGGCGCAGCGGGCATAACCAAGGCGTGCTTATCTCTGAGATGCGATCCAACGATACGCGTGGCACCACAGGATCGACCACGATTACTCACGTCCTTGAACAACTGGTGCATGGCAGACCCCCCGAATTTCACGCACTTGTTTTTGCGCCGAGTTCTTTTTTTTTTTTAATAACCCTGCATCGAAGCTCAGGGCTAGAAGCCACGACAGATCATGCACGTACGGGAGTTGGGTCTCTGGTCTAACCGCAGGCTTGTGACAGCAGGGACAAGATGCAGCCAGCCAAAGAGAGGGGAGAGGCCCACAGGGTGAGGGAGTGCCCATGGAGCCTTGTCCTGGTCACGCAACTGTCAGGCGCGGGTACTGCCTTTTGCTCGAACCCCCGATAGTGCCGATCTAATGAAGCTGTGCTGTACGGGAACGGTACGGTACGGTGCGCTCGTGGATGCTTGCAGAAGGGGGCGAGGTTTCGTCCTGGGCCAACGACTTTGGGATATCGTCATGTGGCAGCGCTCATAGGTTCGCTTGGATGCTGCCAGATGGGGCGCGCGTGTTTTTTTAGAAAATCGTGACACCCCGAAGGAATCCCGGCCAAGAAACAGCCCAAACAAAAAAAAAAGAGAGAGGGAAAGGAGCGGGTCCGCGTTTAGTGAGGGGGAGTCGTCGAGAGTGAAGCTCACGATAGCTTCGAAACGGGTGGAAAGTGGTGTTGTGGGGTAGCATTCTAACTTGGGACCACCCCTTGGAACCCAAAGGCTCTTGTTCGGGCCGTTATTTGACACCCAAAACCTTTGGTTAGTTCTATCTTGCCCGAAATCTCTAGAAGCATCAGTCTTGGCCTTTTGACAGCGTCAGCACGGCAGTTTGCAGTTTGGTCACTTTTTTCCTCTCACCCACAATTACCTTGATCATGTTTTTTTTTCCCGCCTCCACAAGGACGCAAACAAGCGTTGCAACAGCCTCATGCTGCACCAACACCGATCAGGAACAAGGGCCAGGGCAAACCTGACACCTCGTCCGCCCTGCCCAGCCTCCTTGGTCGGGTCTTCTCGGGCCCGGACCGGCATTGCGTTTTTATGTTGAATTAATAAGAAAACTGCCTTCAAGGTATACTACAAACTTGGATGTGGCTTTTCTGAGCTGCGAGCAGGACCACGAGGCTTCTCCACCGATCGTGAGTGGATGAGATGGGATCCAAGGGACCCCCGGAAAGCGGCGGTTGGAGGAGCGCAAAAAAAAAAGAGAGATTACCCTGGAGACGAGCATTTTGGTGGTGAAAGATTCAAGATCCGGCATAGTGGACCATCCGTTTGCGCGGGGCCAGGACGGCGGGTGCGGTTACTGCAGAAGGACGGGGAAGAGGTCATATGAGAGCAAAAGCCGAAAAGGCCAGTCGGAGAAAAGCTACCGTGGACCTGGTATGGTATGGGATGGTGTAAATCTATCTATCTTGGACGCCTCATCTCATGATCAGGCACTGGCTACCAAAAACGACAGGTTACTGCGCGCACATCAAAACATTCAATGGGAACAGACAGTAACTCGCCCATCGCCGAACATGTCCCCATTGAGCGCGCTTCTCCGGTCCCGTGGCGGCGGCTGTCCGAGGGAGCCCGGGACTCCGGCCGGCTGTGGGAAAACGGCCCCAAAGGGAGCTCAGGTGGAAGTCGAAGAACCCTGCCTCTGGGACCGAGCATCTCCCACATTGCATATCTGGCAGTGACAGAGACAGCTCGATTTGAGGGGAAGGGGGGGGGGACCGGGGCATCAGATCATTTGCGTAGAAAAAAAAGTTGGAGAAAGGCTGCTGCTGTGTGTCTTGTGTTGGATGCCAGGGGATATGGGGGGCATTGCTGATGGCTTGCAGATGAGACACATGGTTCAGACATTTCTGGTAAGACGAGATGGCAATTCTTCTAATCACGGCATTAGGAGAATGCCTTGAGTGCTTTTTGTCCAGCTTACGTGAGGCCGTCTCTAACAAGCTGAGGGTTTATTCTAAACTCGATGGCCGAGTTGATACTGATATTGTAGTGGTTTCGATGACGACTTGTCCATCATCATGAACAAAGACAGCTCGAGCCCCAGTCTTAAATTCCCATGTGACACGGACCTCTCTACCCCAAGAAAAACCTTGGCCTGCCGTTATCCCGGGCCTGGATTGATCGGGTCTTGGGTCTTGGTTCCAGGTCAAGAAGCTTCCAAGCGGCACAGGCACTCTGCTCCACCAGAACGAAGCTGGGCGAATGATGAATAGGATGGGGGATGGAGTGCGAAGCTGCGGGGTGCAGTCAAGGTTCATCAGCAGCTCCCCCCCAGCACAAGATAGACATCCCCTGAAGATCCTCTTTCTCTGGGGCAATGGATGTTTTCTGGTATTTTGTGATAGCGCTGCCGGTTGGGTGTCATTGATGAGCTTGTTTTCTCCGAGCGGCGTTATCTGATAGTGATATTGTTTAGAGTACCTCTGTATCTTGGACTTTCCAGCCAGCCACTGTGCATGTACCAAGGCAACATGAACTTGCGATCTAATCTCTTGCTCAAATCAACATAAACGAGAACCGCCCTCCTGCAGGAGAAAGAAGCAAACAAAAGAGCGCAAAAAAGAAAAAAAAAACTTGCCTTGCAGGACGAAGCATGGCAACCCGGGAGTACTGGAGCCATCGTGAGACGCCACCAACCGGACAGGTAGGTCCACAGCCCATGCATTCAATCGCATGGTCCATGCGGATCTGGCTCGAGGCCTAGGCATCGGGGGACGGATAAAGGAGATGGAGAGTCAATTATCTCAATTGGTTCTGCGTTATCCCGGCCAAGGGGGGCGGGTAGAACAACCACCGAAGAAACGGGCCGTGGGAGACGGCGTGCAACATGACAGACGGCCCGGTGCAGCGACAAGGGGAGGAGGGAGGGGATGATGAGACTCGATACTGTATCCAGGGGGGCGAAAGAAAATACATTGTGTTTGCTTTTTTTTTTTTTGCATTTCCCCTGTGTATGTGCGGTATTCAGGGTGGAGGGATTGAGCCATAACTGCCAGAGCACGCCTTGGAGGACTCCGTGTTGGAGGAGAGAGACCTGAATGGACAGCCAGGCTGGGTCTTTCTTGGCACGAAGGGCGTGCGCGCGTTTGATGACGATTTGCTTTGAATGAGTGACGGATGCAAAGCTTGCCCATCGCATAATACATACAACAATATTTTGGGACAGGAGAAGAATAGCCGGTCGAGTTGCGGCGGGCCTCGGAAAGCTTCCATGGTGATGTGATGCATCGCGAGTGGCAAAGCAGAGCGATTGGACCTCGGGCGTGTAAGATGTGCGGATGCAATTTGTTTTTTGCTTTTGTGACGAGTTTTTTTTGTCATGTAATTCCTGTCTGACTATCGATCGTCGCTTTACATAGTCGGCGCCTAGTGCTTTGTTCTTGTTCTGTTAGTCAAGGAATATGTTCCCGGCGTCAGGTGAATGCGCGTGCAACATGGCATAGCATGGCATGGGGTGAAGTGCATGATCGGCAAAGGCAGCAGAAAGGAGACCAAGAGGGTGTGTCGATTTGGAGGAGAGAGGATAGGTAGCTTTCCATGCTGTGCTGCATTGTAGCATTGGGAGCTCGAGGTTGAGGGGAAGCTCCATGTCGTCGATAGTGGCCGGGGCAGTTTCTAGCGAGCTTCTGTTTCTCTAACCTCATCGATCCAACATCCACATCCACATCCACCTACAACTCGCACCTCTCTTTGAGTCACCCGGAGGCACCTCTTCCGCCCACAGATTGATTGACTACGGCGGCACCTATGGCCTCCTCAGATTCCCTCCTCCTTCCCCATTGATCTACTCGCCTGGACACAGCCATCCACATTGTCCCACGACCCAATCCTCTGCTGTAAACGCCCGCCTGAAAGTCCCTATTCTCTACTGCCACGCCTATCACACCCTCATTACTATCAGATACATACAGCCAAACAGCGCCATCACCGGCTTCCTCTTGTTGGTGGCACCCAGTTCCAAGCGGGTGGGCATTTGTCTGTCGCAGGGATTCTCGCATCTCCTGTCATCAGCCCCATCTTTGACTCTCACAGTCGATCCAATTCATCAATCCCCCCCTAAAAAAAACCGCCGTAGAGTATCCATCAAAAGTCACCCGTCCGTCATCCTTGCACCTTGTTTTAACGCGCGCCCCCCTCTAGCCCCCCCTCCCTGGGACCCGTCTTTAGCCTACCCGCTAGCAGAATCCAACCCAACGGCTCCATCGTGGGAAAACCGACCCGCTGTGCAT
>JABFFE010000727.1:0-35563 GCA_013623625.1 Fusarium setosum | reverse complement strand
AAATAACCCAGCAGAGTCAATATCAGTGTTATAGTCAGATTTGACAGCATGAAATATCTCGAGGATTGCACTTGATCATGGTTGGATGCTAGCCGATACTGGATCAGGGTCAATAGGTGATGGCCCAACAAGATGTCGTCTCTAGAGCCTGTGACTGCTTTCGAGGGCGGAGCTGCCCGAGGTGATCCTCTCGTCCACAAGATTCATTGGTATCATAACTCCAGCACCCTCAAGGGATCAGAGGAAACACAGAAGCAAAGAACACAGTCCCACAAGATTCATCAGACAGCGTCTCGTACAATGTCGCTGTGCACGCCCACCATGATAATGCGGCCTCGACGGGCTCGATGATGACCTCGGTTCCAAAAACAACCGAACTCGCCTTGTTTGATCTAGCATCTGGGACAAGACAGGTGGCAGGAGACGACGGGTGCGGCAAGGCAGGTAGATACCCCTGCTGATACTGGTCCATACGCAATATCAGCATCGAGGCCATCAATTGAACGAGGAATTCGTCGTCCCCTGCGCCATTTGCGTCGCTTCACTGCATCATCTCCCGCAAGCCTGCTCGAAACGGGACTCGGTCCCGAGTACAACTGCGCCTAGCGAGCTTCAGGAGGCATTCTGGGGCAGCGAATCCGGGTCGGGAGCTGTCGGTTGAAGGCGAGGTCTTTGCCTTGTAGTTTGGGACTTGTTGCTGGTTTCCTCTTCATACCAGGCCTGTCAGCTGCTCTTCTGATGATCTCAGGGCCGGTAATGGCATCATGTCGTCGGCAAGTTCTGATATTACTTGCTCTTCAAAAGGGCGAGTCGGTGATTTGTACCCAGTCGGCCAAGGGTTGATGGCTGTTGCCGAGTGCCTCGCAGGATTCTACACGTCTCTATTGAGAATTACATCACCAAGAAAACACGTACGGGTTTATTCTTGCTCCCATCTGATCACGTAGCCAAATGGGTTGCAAGTCCACGGTGCTCAGGGTGGTAGCTCTCATGTGATGGACCCTGCGGTCCTGCCAAACCCTCCTACCCTGGACAACAGGCCCGTTCGCCGTTCCAGTCCAGCTTCCTCAGATTGCCTCAGGACCTTAATTAATCATCATCATCATCATCATCATCATCATCACCAGCTTCCTCAGATGCCCCTCTGCGCCATAATAGCCCCTCCGACTCCCTGATATAGATCAACAAAAACATCCCTCGCCGGGTCATCTATGCGACTCAACGAACCTCTTACGCCATCCAACGCAACAACTCCCACCCTATTCTATCGGGCCCTAATGGCTGGTTGTCTATGGTCCCGAGGCGAGCACGGGGAGGGAAACCTCTTCCGGCATCCATTCATAGTCGTTTCATGCAGTTGGTAGCAGAAACGAGATGGTGGCGGCGAGTAAGTTCAGCACCTGTCGAGCAAACATGTCTTAGCGATAACGCGCTGGCAGAAAAGAGTCGATGCTCAAACTTACTCCGCCGACGTAGAAGGCAAGGCCCAATCCCCACGCTGAGCCAGCCCTCAGGCCAACGTCAAACAGTTTGGCGAACGCCAGGCTCCCCGTGAATTGCGCCAGCAGCTCAACAAGTGCTGCCCCGGCAAAGAGCTGCCCCGTCGATGACCTGTCTGC
Source organism: Fusarium setosum (assembly GCA_013623625.1). Lineage (NCBI taxonomy): Eukaryota > Fungi > Ascomycota > Sordariomycetes > Hypocreales > Nectriaceae > Fusarium > Fusarium setosum. Next base: position 33,944 of record JABFFE010000727.1, on the reverse strand, counting down.
GGACGTCGCAAGCAGACTTTGCAGCGCCTGCATGATGCCATTTCCCGCAGAGCCCAACATCGAACCTGGGTTAACGAAAGGCCTTGTTAGAGCGAACGAGCTTTGGGTCGCGGGACAGAACTTGTGGATTCGACCTACCAGTGATGAGGAGCACGGGTTCCTTGCTTGCAGCCACAAAGACCGCCCCGACAGTGAGTGCCAGCAGGCTGGAGCGTATCACCCATACGTCCAAGTACACTGGCCGCGCTCCGGTTTTCCGCTCGAGGACCTGCGTGATGCCGGCCAGAGCGATAAGCGTGCACAGGGTGACCAGAGACTTGACGCCCAGGATATATCCTGCTGCAGCGATGGACCAGCCCAGCACCTTGGACGTGTACTGTATGAACAAAACACCCGTCATGCGGGAGAATGCAGACAAGAAGATGATGGACAAACACAGCGTCGTGTTCTTGGGGATGATGAATGGATTTAGGCTCTGGAAAGCCTGCTTCAGGTCACCGAACCACCGCGGGGCCATCGAGATGAGCGTTCGGGTCTAGTTTGAGGGATTGTCAATTTTAATAGCTGACAAGCGATGTCGATGCAATATTGGGTTGAGGTGAGCAATACCTGAGTGGACTGATCCGTGGCTCCTAGACTAGTTGATTGATCGTTGGTAGAAGCGTCTGCTTTGTCTCGGGGCGCCAGAGTCTCGGGCATAGCAACTATCAGAGGGAACGCCAGACAGATGATGGGCGCACTGAATTTGAATGGCAGCCAGAGGTCCTTGGATAGGAGCCAAGATCCAACGGGGGCCGCCACGATGTCGGTCGCCAGGAGGCCCGCACCGACAATATAGAATATCGCAGTCCTCTTGCTCTCGGGAGCTACATCGGCGATGATGGTCGCCATGATGGCGGACAGCACCCGGGATCCGCCACCGACGGCGAGAAAGACTGGCGAGACTAAGACGAGGCGCGTCGGGAAGGTCTGGTGGCAGTAGCAGACGAGCACGACCCAGAAGTAGGCCATCACCTGACCCAGCACGCCTAGGAATGCCACGGGTCTGCGGCCAATCCTGTCGGCGAGGTGGCCGTATGGGATGGTGAGTAGCAGACCTGCAACAAGGCAACATGTCAGGATCAAGAGTCTGGCACCAGAGGGTCTCGTTCAGGTCAAACACTCACCCGGCACGGTCGTCAGCAGCGACTTGACAGCCCTGATGTAGGCCAAATCAGCCTGGATCCCGTTGACCTTGCAGAGCTTCTCGTCCACGTAGGACCGCGGCGGCGGGCCAATGACGGACGGGTCGTGCTCCAGGTAGTAGTCCCTGCAGACGGCCATCTCGAGCAGCCGCACCTCGGGGGTGTCGACCAAGCAACCGCCCAAACCGGCGACAAACGACAGGACGAATATGAAGAGCAGGGCACGGGGATACAGCGGCGACCTGTCTGAAGCTGCGTTGCCCGCACCAGCGCCGGCGATCCCATCGAGGGCATTGGCACATGAGGTAGACTGCTGCTGCCCCAGAAGCGGCGCGGATTCGTCGACCGCTTGAACGGCGCCGTCTCGCGGCTCCATGCCCCAAGTCTTTTTTGGTCTGAACACGATCGAAATGCTGGTTTGGTGTCACCAATCTGGAGCTAGGTAGGTTCCTGGTTGTTCTTGGAGTGGGGGAAACTTTGACAAGTAGAAATAGTGCGAGGGCAAAGATAAAAGAACAATACGTGTCATGAGTCTAATCTGCCTGCCATTGGAAAGAGTCTATCTGGTCTCCTCAAATCTCTGCGCGACATAACCTCGCGAGTTGCGTCGACATCTGAGCGAATCGGCGCATGCTGCAACCAAACACAAACCGAGAATACGGCTGCTGTTGGGTGAAGCTTATGGAAAGACCACGATAAGAGCACCAAAGACTTGTACAATATATAGTCTGAGTTCTTCATATCAACATAACTTTGCCCTTGCTCTGGTCAAGTCTCGTGTTTTTGAACTATAACTCGGGGGGCAACTCATCTTGGCCAACTGTCTCGCAGACAGCGGACAAGGAGCAGCCACGTCACTTCTTGCGTCGGCTTCCAGGCCTAGCAAGCGAACATGAAGCATGCCAAGGAAGAAGTACCATGCACGCCTCCTCCTGAGTACACATGCCGGCTATGTGCTTCGACCCCATCCCCAGCTGGATCTCTTCAACATGAACGTTTAACGAGTCATCGATGCTTGCTCCAAGAGCAGCAGCTCTCACATCAAGCATATAAGATGGTCTGTCTAGTATTCCAGACCTATCGGCTCGGTATTGCGAGGACTCATTCTGGATATACACTCCCCTAAGTCATAACCAACACCAAAGCTCAAACGTGATTAATTAATCAGAAATAGCGGCGATATTAACACGTACAAGGAGCCGCTGCAGATTATCCTTGGATAGATCACGACTACTTACTTACACAAAAGAAGTGCGATTATACGCCATGTAAACTTTCTTGAACCATGTTCACTCATTGTTCGCGCTCTCATTTTTACCAAATTCTTAGCCGAGAACCCGCAAACCACAATCTCCAGTAGCGGCCCAAGACGAATCAACAATGTAGACAGAGAATTCGATTAATAAAAAGCAATTGTCAGTCCAGACATGGCAATAGGGGGCGGGCTGGTACTGTTGACTTTGGGTGACGTGTAAAAATATTGAGGCCAGGAAGGTGATATTCAGGCATGAAAAGATCAGGGGCGAGAAAAGCCCCGTCTATCTTTTGCTCATAAACTAACACAAGTTCAGGCTTGCTATATCATAAAGGCATATCTCATCAAGTGTTCTTGGCCATGGCATATCCCCTAGGCGCGTCAACTGGCTCCTCGCGAGGCTCCCCATAGCTCGCCAAAACGACTACCAGGCTCTCTGCTTAGCCAGTGAGGCTCCCCATTCTCAAGAACAACGACCCGCTGACACAGCTCCATCACCATGCCCAACTGATGAGACACCATAATGACGGTGTAGTCGGCAAACTCGAGCTTGATAATGTCTTGCATTGTCCTTTCTGTCTCTTCATCGATCGCAAAGTTGATCTCATCGAGCAGAAGCACCCCGCCGCCAGCACCACTCTTTGACCTTACACGATTGCGCAGAACCGCCCTGGCCAGCGAAAAGAGTCGCTGTTGCCCGGCACTGAGGAAGTCCGCACTCATCCCCCGACGCAGCCCGTTACCGAGTTCCCCAGGTCCCTCATGAATCAACAAGGTTAGCCGCACTGCCTCCAGAGCGGCGACGCAGTCATCGTCAGAAGCGGCGTCCAAGGGGTCGAGGTTGGCCCTAACCGTGCTGCCGGGTGGAAGGAAGACTGGGTCCTGGGGCACGGCAATGATCCTTTTGCGGAGTGCCGCGCGGCTGATGCGATGAAGGGGCAGGCCATCGATCGACATGTTCTGGGAGCAGTGTGCGAGAGGGTCGAGGAGCCGGAGCATGAGGAGTATCAGGGAGGATTTGCCGCTGCCAAGTACAAAGACAAACGTTAGTTGCGACTTCAGGCTACTTCTTATCGTTGTAGGTTTTTCGGATTGGTCTGAACTTACCTGCCCGTCCTCCCACAGATGGCTACCTTTTCCCCTGGCTGGATGGACAGGGTGAGATTTTTCAGGGTTGTGCTCGCGTTTCCAGACACGTCGCCGTCCCCTCCGCTAAAACACCGTCCTGGTTAGAGCTGTGCGGGCATGCAAGGGAAGGGGACTTCTGGTTGACAATAGAGGCCCATGACTTACAGATACGAAGCTGATACACCCATGATCTCAATTGCCCCAGCCTGTGGCCAGTCCCCCGGCGGGATGATATCTTCGTCCGGCAGAGCCTCGGACACAACCTCGTCGCCAAACGTCTTCAGGCGGCTTACAGCGCCTATCGATGTTTCAAGCTGAGTATAGTTTTCCATGGCGCGGGTCAGGGCCCCGGAGAACGACATGGGCGTTATCAAAGACGCACCAGCGAAGGCTGCGCTGACGGTCAGCTGAGTGGCGAGGGTGATGGTGATGATCGCAATAACCGTCACGACGATGCGTAACGTCAGGGCCAGCCATTGTTGAGCCATTGCTAGGAGGTATGCCGGGCGCTGGGATTCATTCAAAAGGTGGTTGTTGTGGGAAATATGGTCTTTGACCCAGCCACTGGCACGTATCGTCGGTAAACCAGTAATGGTATCAAGAAAGTGTGAACTGTTAGTGTCAGACGTGACAAATCATTACTAGGGGTAAGGAATCACTTACTACAGAGGACCCTTGGCCTCCAGGTCGAGCAATCTCAGCTGTCGCGAGGTCCGGAGGTACAGCTTTTGAACTCCATAGAGTATGTCGAGCAGCAGGGGATAGGCGGCAGCAACGTACGGAGATGCAAGAGTGATCACAACGGCCATACCAACAGCTTCCGTTCCGCTGAGCCATATGTTGACCAAGGAGAGTGGTAGCTCTCCATCGATAACCGTCATATCCTGAGAGAAGAGATTGATGATGGTCCCCAGGTCGGTGCTTGTAAGAAAGGTCAGCGGCGCCATCACAACAGTCGAAAGCGCCGCTTTGTGAAGTCTAGCTCCGGCTTGTGTCACTACGATGATCAGAACAACAACCAGACTCCCCGCATATGACACCAACTCTAGGCTTCGAAGCAGAGCATAGATTCCGACGTAAAATGCACGAGTTCGATTGAGCGTGTCTTGGGACCAGTATCTGACCCAAACGGTCGAGAAATTGGCCATTACGCCAAAGAGTAAACCCGCGACCAGGAACAGGAGTATCGAAAGCGTGCTGGTCTGGCCGAAATAGTACCGGTAGACCTCAAGGTCGCCCATCTGCCTGGCCTTGTCGAGGCTTTTCTCTAGATGCCCTTGGGTCTGGCGCCTGGAGGTCTCCTCCGTCTCAGCTGGTAAACTGTCCTGTCTCCTGTCTGTGGAAGAACTTGACTGGCTCGGCCAGGGCTTCTGACCTTCCCCATCTGTTCGGCGGCCCTCGTTGATTTCCTGAAAGCTGCCTTCTGCAACAACAGTACCATCTGCGCCGAGGACGATGACATGATCCGCCAATGATAGGTGACGGACAGAGTTGGTGCAGAGGATAGCGGTCATATCCCTTGTCCGGACGATTCCATTGGGTCCAAAAATGCTCTGAAACACCTCGTCGGCTGTTCCTGCATCCAAGGAACTCAGAATATCATCGATTATTAAGAGGTTTGACTCGAGGTATAGTGCCCTTGCGAGAGACACCCTCTGCTTCTGTCCGCCACTTAGCAATGTGCCGTTGCTTCCAGCCTTGGTATTATGACCGTCCGGAAAGAGCTCGACATCCACAGTCAGCTTCGTGGCCTCGAGGACCTCGTTGTATCTTGGCGCATTAAACTGGCCATACCCGACGATGTTTTTCTTTAGAGTTGTGTTGAGAAGAAATGGAGTTTGGTCGCAATAGCCAACGTTGGTGCAGGATGATGACACCATCACATCGTCATATGCGATCGGAACTTCTCCGAGCAGGATCTTGCAGAAGGTAGACTTTCCAGAAGCAACTGGACCCGTAATCATCGTGATCTTGCGAGCAGGAATAGTAACGTTGATGTTGTTCAGCGTCATCCTCCCCGGTGTCCAGCCAAAGTTGCCGCCGACAATGGACACTGCAACGGCCAACTTGGGCTTTTGCGGTTGCTTCGGTTGTTTCTTCGTCACATCGCTTCCTGAACGGTGTAGTTCGAGGCCTGACTCAAACTCAACTTCAAGTAATAGGACGAATTTCCGGAAGTCTTGTCTCGATTCAGCCTCTAGGGCATGCTGGATCCGCCCGAGGCAGGCAAAGGCAGACTGGAGCGATGGGAGAGACTGACAGAGCCGGTTCAGTGGGTTCGAAAGCAAGACTAGATACGACAACGCCGTGAAGATCGTGGCCACACCGAATTTCCCTGGCGCGAAGGCGAAAGCAGCCACTGGCGTCAGCGTAGACGGCACATGTGCCAATGAAGCCGTGAGAACGATAAAAGTGCGCCATCGACGTCCAGCAGCAAGCTCCCCATCTCGCAGAGGCTGAATCAAGTCTACTATGCAGTCGGCGATGCCACTCATCTTTATCGACTTCATGTTGGAGAGAATGGTCGCCGTCAGCCCTACCCGATGCTGTATACTGGACATCCATGATCGCTGCTGCGCTCCGCCGTGGCGGGACATCCATCCCATGGTGACCGCACACGCGGCCAAGGTAGTCAGAGCTGCGAGAAACGCGGTGCCGAGCTGGCGCTGCAGCAGCCACAATCCCAATCCAAGCTCGAGAGTGCAGGCCTAGAACTCGTGCAGGTTTAGGAAACCCCGGGCGACGCGTTCAACATCAGTGCTCATCAGGATGATAGATGCTGTGGCGGCGTCACCATCAACTCTCGTCGAGGGCGCGGACTCGGTCGTTTTCTTGTATACTGCGGTCCCAAGACAGCTCCGTAGCATGCACAGGGCCCTCCAATAGGTATAAAGCGCCGACGAGAGTGATATACCCAGGTAGATCAGAGCCCCTGCCCCGATTAATCCGTGTCCGGTGCTGGTAGCGGATGCATGCTCAGGCTGCTGCAAGTATTCGAGGAGAGCGCGGATGAAGAATGGCTGAGAGAAGTAGAAACCTATCAGGGCAGCCCTCGGTGCAACTGGCAACAGAAACGGAACGGCGAGGAGCTTGGCCATGACCCAGGCTAACCTCAGCCCTGACCTTGGCGTTGATCTTGGCCTTGGTTCCCGGCATCTCGTCGGCTCTAGCTGCTTTGCTGCCTCAGCAGTGACGTCCTTGTCTAGCGCATAGAGGTTATGGACAGAGAGCAGGGATCTGTAGCCCATAAAGAACAGTCGATGTAGCCAGGAGTATAGTGCCAAACTCAAGATTCCGCACCACTCTTCCGGGCTGTGCTCCTCGATGTTCCAGAGCAGCCATCTGGTCTTGTGCTAGGCTTCCATCACGAGCGAGAGCCCCTTAGTAGCCACCGATATTGTGAACAAATAGGCAAAACTTTCTGGGTCAACAGACGAAAGCCACAAGGTCCTTGCCTGCGCAATGTCGAAGATGAGGGTGAGCATGAGATACCCTTTCAGGGTTATCGAAGGGCGCGGGCTCGCGGTATGCTCTGCCCAAGAGAGTGCAATCATGGCCAGTCCGGCGACCAGGCTGGAAGCGGCGGCAGCAATCGATAGCCCGCGCGTGGGGTAATCATAGCGAAGGGATAGGATAACGAGCTGCGAAACCTGTAGGGCTGTGAGTATAACCAGTACAGCAAGCTTGCCAAGCCCAAAGGCAACATCTCGAACGATCCTCGGCTTGGGGAGCAAGGTGGCCAGTCTGGCCAACGATAGAGCGAAAAACACGCCCGTCGGAACGATGGAGAGGAATATCTTCTCAAACTTGATAGTAAAGTCGAAGTCTCCGCGACAGCCCCGGACGAAGGGGAGCAGGACGGGCCTTGAAAGTGTGCGGATGCGACCAAGTGCGAATTACAAACTACGTACTGTAGCAACCTCAGGTTGAATCGGCCAATAATGCTGCCGAGCGTTCACCGCGCGCGTAGCCCACATGCTCCGCCCCCAGCTGATTGAGAAGCAGTCAACCCACGGTCGAAGAAGACCTCTCCTTCATCTCTTGTCGACCTACCCTTTATCGGCCTGTCTGCCCTGTCTGTGGCCCCTGTGTCGGCTAGTCAAGGCGCCGATCCCTCTGCGACATGCCTCCTGGGCCGGGAGCTAAACCCGGCGTGGATCCCGCCAGCCCCATCAGCCCTCTTTGGCAAGCCGCCATAGAAAAGTACTATACCGATCTGGCCAAGGGAGGTATCAAGGCCTCCGCCATCGACAAGGATCTCTGGAAGATTCAGAGTCCAGATGAACTCATTGCCCAGATCGAGGCTGTGGGCAAAGCCCAGGCCACCCAATCCAGCACCGCATGGACACAAGCCGTGACCCAGCTCAGGCCCGTCTTGCTCGGCCTCAATGACTTTGCAGCCCTTGCCTCATGGCTCATGGGGATGAATGGCAAAGTCGCCGCTGTGCTCTGGGGTTCAATTAGGCTCATAATCAAGGTCTGTCTACAAGCCACCCTCCGTGTTGGCCTTCGCGTTCTGATGACCCATGCAGTTTGCTCAGCCTGTTCTGCCCGACATCATTGAAATGCTCGAAACTCTGGAGCATGCCTTGCCGCGGATGCAGCAGTACGAGCAAGAGTTGCCCATGACGGACACTCTGGAAAAGGCTCTCTCTGACATGTACGGCGAAATCATTGTCTTCTGCGCCCATGCCATCGCCTTCTTCCGCAACAACCCCGACGTCGGTAGAAACCGCACCATCTGGTCCCAGTTCAGCAACGAGTTTCCAGAAGTCATTGCCAACGTCAGAAAATACTCAAGGCGGGTCGACGAGGCAGCTGACATGATCAGACGATCAAAGGAAGTGCGCAATAGTGAGACGCTAGCTGCCCTCCAAGAGATACAGGGGCTTCGCATCTCGGATGGCGCCAAGTTGCCCTGTTTCATGATCCCGTATGGTTTGAACCTCAGGTTCTTTGGAAGAGACACTGAGCTTAGAACCCTGCGAGAGATTCTCGATCCAACGCCAGAGAAAAAGAGCCTGCGGGCTGCAGGAATCTATGGGCTTGGTGGCGTAGGCAAATCCCAACTTGCCTTGCACTATGCCAACACCTCAATGGACATCTATGATGTTATTGCTTGGATACCATCCGAGACCCAGATCAAACTCGTCCAAGCCTTGTCCAGTCTTGCAAGCAAGCTCGGCCTCACTGAAGACGGCACCGGGGATGACTATCAGAGCATCCAAAAGGTACGGGATTGGCTGAATACGTCCAAGAAACCCTTTCTGCTCATCTTTGACAACGTCGAAAACATCGATATTCTAGACCAGATCTGGCCTGCAAGCGACAAAGGGTCCATCATCATCACGACCCGGTCACCAACCCAGGCTTCCAAGCGAGCATCCACCACCTTGGCGCTCCAGTCATTCTCCACCGAGGTCGGAAAGGGGGTTTTGGAATCTCTCACAGCCCTCAAACCAGTCGATGAGGATGATGAGGCTGCTGCGCAAGAAGTCTCGGCGGGCTGCCTCTAGCCATGGTGCAGATAAGCAACTTTATCAGAGACCGAGGCTACTCCTACACGGAGTTCCTGAGAATCTACAAGAAGTCGGCAGAGAAGATCTTTGCCAAGTCAGAGAAGCCTGTCGAGTATAACGACACCGTCTTTACAACGTGGAACATCTCGTTGCAAAAGTTATCCGAGGAAGCAACTAAGTTGCAAAACTTGCTCGTCTTCTTCGACCCAGACTTAATACCAGAGCGGCTCATCACCAATACCAAGGCAGAGATAGACGATCAAAGCCTTGAATTTCTTTTTGACGAGTTTGAGTATGTTCTCCACGCCATGTCTGATACCAGTGTCTGACGATTCTTTGCTAGCTTCGGCGAAGCAGTCATGGAATTGACCCGAACTTCCATGATCAACAGACTTTCAAGCTCAAAAGGGCTATCGATGCATCGGCTAGTGCAGCTTGCAGTCTTCACAAGACTCTCCAAGGCTGAACGAGTGGAGCTGTTTGACCTGACTGTTCACATACTGTATTTTGACTTCCCAAATACTTGGCAGAAGAGAGGCGCGCACCAGGGTCACGGATGGCAATCGTGGGAAACCTGTAGCGCCATTCTTTCTCATGTGAACTGGCTGATGAAGTTGTCCGGCAAACACAAGATCAAGTCAGGCAACCCTGAGCGTTGGGCAGAGTTAGTGTTTCGAGCTGGAACGTAAGCACCGTTCTTTCTTTCTGCCCATCATTGATACCAGTGCTGACGCTGTTTTCACCTGTCTAGGTACCTGTGGGAAAAAGAGCAACCCGCACTTGCAAAGACATTCTTTGAGTTTGGCCTCGGGATCGACGAGGATGTTTCTGGCCCCATCGCTGCCCAAGCACACCGTCTCTTGGGACATGCGTTTCTCGACCTGGCCCGGCCCCATGCTGCTCTGGCTGCGTATAAGAAAACGCTCGAATTTCGAGAGAAGCTGGATGGTGCCGACTCACCTCCTGTGGCAGACGTATGTGACTCGATTGCTTGTTCCTACACCGAGGCCGGCGACGTGGCACAGGCGTTTGAGTATCTGGAAAAAGCAACGGCTATCCACAATGTTCACGACCCGAGCAAGTCGATGCGCACTCTGGCTATCAGGTCCATGGCATGTTTGCGCGCAGGCCTGCCTGAGAATGCCCTTGTTGCAATCCAAGAGTGCTGGCGCTTGCAGGGCATGACCCAAGCGCAGATCGAAACGTCGTCATACCCGAAACACAGCGGGGATATCATGCTTCTCGCGCGGATCCTCTGGCTTCAAGGTGACAAGGCACAGGGCCGGGAGTTGGTGTCACGGACAGTTGGCATGCGTCGGGGAACCTTTGGGGAGATCGGCGGGCCAAGGGTTGCGGATTCGCTGTTTTCTTTGGCTCGGATGCTCGAGGACGTGGGAGAGCTGGTGCTTGCCGCGAAGCTCCTTAGACAAGTCATCGAGATGAGCGGAGATGCACCAGGAATGAGGCCTCACAAGGCCAGAGCTTTGTGGTTTTCCGCTGGCGTGGAGGTTAAGATAGGGGGAGAGGAGAGCAAGGTGGCAGAGTTGCGCAAGAATGCCCGGGCTGTGCGGCAGACGATTGAGGGCAGAGAGTGGCCAGATGATGATACGGATGATGCATTTATGAGGCTGGTTAGCTGGATGCTGTGGTAGTTTTTTCACTCTATTCTGAACGGTTTTCATCAGTTTTGAGCTCCGGACTGCAATCGTCCAAGACTCAAGACTGTGTTCTTTGTTATCATGGAAGCGATCTGCCCTTGAAGGAATACACTGCTGATCAGATAGTTCGATATAAAGATCTATGGGATTGTTCAAAGGTCAAGTCTTGAGTTCAAAGGGCGGCAGACGTACTATACTAAAAAGAAAGAAGAAAAAAAGGTGTGATATGATTCAGGATAACCGTGCTGTTCTCCATTGCTAATTCTGAACAACGATCGCTGTCAAATCCGATTCTTATCGCTAGCATTCGTCGACCGGATGGTCAGTACCATTAGCAGAAGTCGTTATGATGGTCTTTGAAGGAAACTGCCTGTTCGCGATCCGCTCCAACAAGGGCAGGTCGCTTTCACAACAACAAAGAACACAGTTGCCTCGGAGGGAACAAACGTAACGCGAAGCCGTGCTTAGCTCGCCACTCTACAAAACCCAACCCCCCTCCACACCCTTTCATCTCATTTCTCCCTGCTTCGGGCGCGCCGAGACGCAAAAGTGTCCCCGTCGAGCGCTTTACGTGCTGCCGTGCAGGACACATTAATACATTTTGATCTCTTGCCGACTCTCAATCACCAGATACATCGATCAATCGCCCTTCCAAGCTTGCATCTCGTCGCCATGGCCCAAACCCGAGCCCAGCGAGCCGCCAAAAGGGCGTGCAATCCAGAGGATCAAGGTGTGTGTGTGTGTTTTGCAGAGCGCCGAATCACAGACAGGTTGTAACTAACAATCAACAGACAAAGGCGCTCCAGTGAGCAAGCGTAAATCTCGGAAGACACAACATGAGTCTTTGGAGGAGCCCTCGGTCCAAGACAGAGGCCAGAAGAGGGGCATCAAAGAGGCGCGCCCTTTTAGTCCCAAACCCTCTCCGGAGCAACCACAAGCCTCGAGACCATCTACCGCTGAGGACGCTTCCGGCATCACCATGCCAGACAACATTGACCCAGTTGACTTTTGGAGACGAAAAGGACACTGGCCGAGCCAACTCTTCAAACCCGACTCAGAGCGCCGACCAGCGGGAGATTGGTCCCTGTACCACTCGAGCACAAGCGCAGCGTCGAGTGTCGCCTCGTCTGTCACGCCAAGTGACCAGAGGCCACGAGAGGAGAAGAGCGCGCCATACCGGGATCCACGCTACGAAGCCCTCCTTCAGACCAAGGGGGCTTTTATGGACCCGTCGGAGCACGGCATCACGGATAGCAGCGAGCAGACTTGCCAAGATTTGCTGCATGGCAGTCAGCCAACCCCTGACGGAACCATCTTCTCTGACTCGGTCTTCAGGAAGGCTTGCAACAGAATACAAAACAGGAACGAGGCGAGAGTTATTCGAGACGTATCCCGGCTCATCGTCCCCTCAGCGGAAACGCTTGCACTCCGCATCAAGAACGGACACCTCGACATCCTGGCGGAGAGCGTCAATGAAGGCTGGAACAACTCCATCCCCCTCACCGGGGTCCGCCCACAGCCAGATTATTCTGTTGGGTTCCAACAGGAAGCATTCACGGCCGACCAGCTCGCCAAGCTATCGCCGTTTGTTGGCGACTACCTCCACGGTGACCTATCCTTTCTCATGGCCACGTACTATATGTTCTTTCCCTTTATAGCCTGCGAGGTCCAGTGCGGAGCAGGAGCGCTAGATATCGCGGACCGCCAGAACGCCCATAGCATGACCCTCGCGGCACGAGGCGTCGCCGAGCTCTTTCGTCTGGTGGGACGCGAGAATGAGGTCCACCGACAGATTCTCGCCTTCTCCATCTCGCACGACGACAAGTGTGTACGCATCTATGGCCACTACCCCGTGATTAATGGAAAGGAAACACTATACTACCGCCACCCGATCCGCAACTTCTGTTTCACGGAACTGAATGGCAAAGACAGGTGGGCAGCATATCAGTTTACCAGGAACGTTTACGATAATTGGATGCCGGATCATTTCAAAAGGATCTGCTCGGCCGTCGATCAGTTGCCATCGGTGGACTTTGACGTGCCGGAGCTGTCTGACTCGACCAGCCTCTCGAGGAACCAGCCTAATCAAGAACTGTAAGCTTAGACCAGGGCTAGACTAGAGTTAGACCAGTATTAAATTAGGATTAGACCAGTCTAGAGAAGCATTTAGTTTTAAACCGGTTGACGTCAGGATGCACCGGCTTTCACGGTGTAGCAAGACAACCATCATCGTAGATTCAGGGTGCAAACATGGTGCGTCCAAGTTGCCAGATGACGACAGATGGTTCAGACAAGAGCTCGACAAGTCTCAGTAGTAGTACCACAATAGGGCTTGGGGCTATCGAAAGAAGGGCAGCGAAGCTATTCAGGTAATTTAATAACACCAGAACCAGAATAAGCCTACAGCTGAAGTCACCGCTCCGGCTGGGGCCATAGCCCAGTGTTTCGACGAGGTACCCATCTGTAATCCTCCGCAGCAGGCCCGACCTATCCTTACTACATGAAAAGCAGATACTCCACTCTCGCGACGCTCATTACCCAGCTCAAACCATACTCATCTATCAAAGAATCTATCATATCGTTGACGGGAATATATGCAAGAGGAACATCAGCTATAGAATTTCTTAGTAAAATATCAGGCTGGTAGCTGGAGACTTACAGAGGGGAAACGCCTCTCGCACTGCCTCTGGACCTTGCGCGCGGATTCTGTCGACTCTCTCTTTAGACCTCTTACATTCTTCCGCCATATCCTTGCAGCTATAGTCGTACTCGGCCTCTTCCTTGGCCTCTTCTTGGGCCGTTTTCTCAGCGCCTGCAGTCGTGTCGCCAAATGGGCCTGGCTCCGATGGGCGACGGTGGTCCTGCAGGGTAGCCCACTTGTCTGGGAGGCTTCTGGCGTCCGCACCGGTCTGATCGGATCGACGGGGCCAATAGTCAGCGCGATGCTGGACGAATGATTTCATTTGGCGTAGGGTGTCGGGGTCCACATGGACTCGGCGGTTGTCGGCTGCCGGGTTGTTGCGGTGCGGCTCCATCTTGGATGGAGGAGGAGGAGGAGGCGCGCGGGGTGATGTGATGGTTTGGACAAAGTTGAGTGGAGGAAAGGTAGTGGAGGAAAGGTGGTGGGGGAGGAGGAGAAGGTGGGGGTTTGTGTTATTGTTTTTTTTTTTTTTTCAAGCGAGGGTCGCGCAAAATGCGAGCTTCTTTTGGCTCGTCTTTTCCTCAGCATCGAGTTCCCTTTTGCATTCTCATGGGTGGTAAATGCTTGCGGTTGAACAGGCAGCAGTTGGGTGACTCATAGAGACAATAAAGACGGCTTTAGGCGCGTGAATAGGTAGGTACATGGTTTGCACACAATTCAATGCGCATTACGCATCTCTGGGTAAACTCCTGGAGGTATGTGGTAGTCCAGGCAGGGTCACTTGACCAGAGGTATCTTCTCTAGTAATTTGTGAGTGGAGGTACCTGACTTTACGTGCTCCAATGAGGGGGCATCCCTTTTTTTTGGGGGATGGTGACGAGGTGCCGCTTTTTAAACGTCATAATCCCTGCACTCCAATGCGGACCCCTGTAATTGTAAACCCCCCCTGCTCGCTCGAACCACGCAAGACGCATTCAGGTACAATATGCCAGCAGAGTGCCGAAAGGCACACCACCATCTCAGCCAGCAGAGGGGCTTAGTCATTTAGCCCCCGAAGATGTCCCTGAGGATGCATTTTCTGTGTCGCTGCTCAAGCTCAGTACAACACATCTGAAACCACATGGCGTAGCACACGTCACACGGCTACGCAAATAAAAATAGCGTCACAACATTTTTCACGGGTACAAATTGTAAATTCAATGGGACTCGGGGTCGAGAAGAGGCACACAGGTCCAACAAACTCGACAGGTGTGTAGGCACGGAACCTCTCAGCTCTGTCTACAGGGACGGCAATTCCTTTGACGTAGCGACGGGGCTCCTCCGTGGTAAAAGAATAAGACCACTATATGCCCCCAGGGCCCAGGCAGCTGAACTGGAACTCTCTTGGTGGTTACCAGCCCCTACCGACCTGTCAAAACCCGCTGTACATGGAGGGTCGGTTGTGTGCAACATGACCAAGTTTAATATGGGTAGCGCGTTCGATGAGTGCTTTTCCAGCATTCGACAACCGATCAAAGCCCCTGAAACTACTCCGGACTGGCAAAGAAGATCTAGTTGATTCAAGCCCCAGCTATGACGTTTATCCGAGATTGCCTACGAGTTACACGGGGAGAACTCGGAGCAGCTCTATCCGCCTCAGTAAACCCCGTCAACAAAATCAACGGCGATGGCCTTGTCGAGAAGGGCCGGCAAGGTCGCGATAAAGGCCTGGTGAGCCGGGTCGGACTTGACGTAGTAGTCCCGATCCTCGGCCGAACTGAACTCGGCAACAAAGCCGTGAGTTATTCCATTCTAAAAATCCGTCAGCAGGTTGAAGCGGGGTGTACCAAGGGGGCCCTCTCGTGTCGTACCTGAAGTCCCTCGGGGGAATTGTCCTTGCCGCCCTTCAACGAGACGATGTAAGGCGCCTTGGTCGTGGGGTGGAGGCAGTTGTCTTTGAGGCTGAGGAGGCGCTTGCAGGTCTGAGGTGACGTTTTTGTTGTCAGTTTCAACTCAACGTCAGTCCGTCATTATGTAAAAAAAAAAAAAACACACCTCCTTGACGTCATCCGGGCTGGCGTCCGCCTTGAACTGGAAGAGGACGGTGTGCGTTATGCTCATGGTGTCTACAAGAATACCAAGTGATAACAGAAGAGCACGTCTAACCAGATTATGAGGGAGATTCCCAAGTAAAGCGACGGGCAGGTTACGGTCAAGTGCTGTAGGAGCAAAGCACGAGGGGGTTCGAGGTCGCCTGGTTTGCTTAATATGGCCCTGTCCCTCAACCAGAGTCCATCTTTCCGTTGAATTCCAGGGTCCATTCTATTCCTTTCTGGTACTAGTGTAGTGTTCGGCCAGGGGAGTATTGTAAACTTTTTTTTTTTTTGACGTGTCAGGCACTAGCTTCGCGAAAACGACCGCAGACCGCCACGGCGCTGTAACGCTCTCTCCCGTCTCCAAGTAATCTAGCCATCGATTTCGGCCATGATGGACCAAGTCCTTTCACACAAAAAGCCTAATCATTTCCTAGAGCGGGCAAGTGCTGCGCTCTGCAGTCCACTTTTGGATTCTTTGACAGCAAATCCCTTCACCGCCACCGGGTACCTGCGACGGCAAGACGCCAAGGGTAGGTTGTGCTTGCCAGCGTGCGCTTTTGAAATGTCCGTCTCGTCGCGACTGAAACACCCAGAAAGACTTGCCCATCTCTTTCTTGGCTGCCGCTTTCAACTCCAGGTGAATGCCAGGGCGGATCCGGCAGGGAACCGTGACCAAAGAGATACAGACAGTTCAGACATGGGATCAGCTTCTTTCATAGGCCCAAAGACTTTTTCACATTCCGCAGCGGGTCCGCACATCGTTCCACTGCTCTGGCAAAGTTGGATAGCCCCGTGCTCGCTGCGGTACAGTAGGCTGCCTGTGCGCCTTCACATGCACCTCAAGTCGTTTGGGTGATTGCGCGCATCGGCCAGCCCCGCCGCCCCCAGTCCAAATCAATTAGTGGTCAATTCCATAAGCCACGTTGACTCGACTGGGCTTGAACAAAGAACCTCCCCTCCGCTTCAAGGAGAGAAGGCTTTCTCTCGGGCCACCCCCGGCTGTCAAAGAAGCTTCATCCTTCATCCTTCCTCTGACGCCTGTTTCCCGATGTGAGCGGTCAGTATCTCGCGGTGCAGCCCTTGCGAGCTAATGGCTTTCGCGAACCTAGGAGAATGCTACAGAATGGCAACGTCCAGCGATCCAAGACGTCTACATCACGATAGACAGCGGTCTCCAGTGAAACAAGATCTCACCCAACACGCCCCAGCGCGATCCACGAAAAGACCCCCCCAAGAGACTCATCACTCGTCAACAAAGAGAGCTCGGCTGAGCGACGCGGACCAATCAGACCAGCCCCCTCCGGGTCTCCAGCATCCGAAGCCCCGGCCTTCTTCCTGTGCCTCCTTTCTTGAGGAATTCTCTGAATCCTCTTACCCGGGTCCTCAGGCTTGCCTGCTGCATCGATCTGTTTGGGACTGGCTCCGAACGGTCGGACCCGACAATTCAGGGGATTACGACGGCTTCGCGGCGCCAACGAGGCTGATTCCGTCATGTCTCGCTCCGAGGCCGATGAACGCAGCTCGCCGGGCGCCAGCGTGGATACATCTCGCACTTCTTCCAAACGGTCATCCAAAAGAAACCTTGTCGAGGACCCGAATTACCGGGACATGAATTTGGCGGCAAATGACACCTATCTACGTCCGCTACGCGAAGGACTTCCTCCGCACATTGCCGACCTTGTTCATCGAATTCGGAAGGATCGCCGGTCTCCTGGCCCGTCCTTGGAGGATATCCAACAAGATACAAAGCTGGTCGATCTTTGGATGGGTACGGGTGAGTCAGACGTGGAGGACTGCCTCGGGAACAGGTTATTCACTGAACCGGAACCAACCGACCCCTTGAAGCGTACCATCGGGCTATCAATGGTCAAGAATGCCGTCCCCCGTACAAACACCAACCCCGGACCCATCCTCAGAGTCAGCACTCCGACGCCGGACATGCTCTTCGGATACAAGCGGCAGCGAGCGTTTCCCCAACATCAAATCCAGCTACGATCCATGGGAACGGAGATGGTGGCTACCACTAGCAACCCCTTGCTGTATCCATTCCTGAACGTAGAGTTCAAGGGGGATGGGGGGAGCATGTGTATGGCGATAAATCAGTGCCTAGGAGGATCGGCCTCCTGCGTCAACGTCGTCGAGGGCCTGAACCGTCGCCTAAGGCAAAGCGGGAACAAGGCGATCCAGCCGATTGGCAATGCCGCATTCAGCATAGCCGTAGATGACTCGAGTGCCCGACTCCACGTCACTTGGAAGCACGACGACCGGAACTACTACATGACCAAGATTCGGAGCTTCCTACTTGACGACGCACGGCAATACCTGGAGCTCCGGAAGCATGTCTGCAACATCATGGACTGGGGCAGAGATGAGCGCCTCACAGAGATCCGCGAGTCTCTAGACAGTCTTTTCGAGAAGAGCTAGATGTTAATATCGTGGTCAGCCCATCATCTGGAGATGACACTTTTGGAGACGCCAAGGCCAAACAGACGACGGAGCGAACGGCGCACCAGAGCAAGGCAGTGGATCCAAGCAGGTGAAGAAGAAGAAGAAGAAGCCTTGGGAATTCGACAACACAACCGGATTATGGTTCGTTACGGACGACGATGGGGATCCGTAAGTATGCGGACGCGGCAGAGCAGAGCAGCGACGACGATGAATTTCGCACGTCGGAAGAAGACGGGACAGTTTGGGAGTTGGCCCAGGGCGCTGAACCTTGAATACTGGCTAAAGTGTTAGGTAAGTACACTGAAGCCTTAGGCAAGTGCGTTGAATTGAATCGAATTGGTATAGTAGTTTAAGGTAGATCCCCAAGCGCTCCCTTGCTGCGGATCCCGCGCGCTCCCGTAGAGATTCCTGCCACAGCCACGTCTCTGATACTGGAATTTTTTTTTAAATTTTTTTTTTCATTCCTCAAACGGAAATTCCTGCGGCTGGGATTAATTGCGAAGGTCTGGAGCCTTGGATTCCTTGTGAACGAATTTCGCGTCTTGTGCTTGGTGATTGGGCCTGAAGGCAGAGTGGCTACCCGCCTTGGAAGGCCTGTAAAGGCGTTGGGTTCGGACAACCACCCATTACAGGTCAGTGCCCCGTATGCACAGTAGGAAACATTGCGGAAGAGCTGGACCGCTTGCCTCCTAATGCGAGCCTAATTTGCTATGTACTGGTGCCCGGCGGGGTTTGAAGTCTGGGCAATCAGAGGGTGGTTTTGCCATTCCCCGCTTGACGTCAGAGACACGGCAAGGGGGCGAGACGTGATTGGATGGACTTTTAGGAATAGTGGAAAAATATACGTACCTAGGGCTTAGCTAAGCAGGTTTCTCTTTGTTCCTCAATATAACTCAAAGTGGTTGGTGATGGCTTCAGTATTGTTTGGGAGGGGGCTGAGGTTGGCGATGCGCCATACCCGGCCCATACCGACGAGCAAACATGCGCGCAAACTGCGGGGCCTCGGATTTTCCCACTGGCGGTACTGGTAGCCGCTCACCTATTGCTCAAACTTGGCCGACTGTTTGTTTTGCAAACTGACTTGATGGCGACAACAGTCCTGCTTGCGATGGGTAGCCCATGCCGCTGCCAGCAATCTTGCAGCATGAGTGACAAAGCCGGCTGGTTTGGGATACTGGAAGGTGGATGAGCCAAGGCCCGCGCTCTGAAAGAGCGACCAGTTGTGACTTTGAGGTGCGTTCCTTCACTGCCGCAGGTACTGCTCACTTTTGGTGAATCCATGCCTTCAGACCTTTCCGCAGTCGCGTCCTTGTCTTTGTTTTTGGTCTGCCTTGGCTTGCCCATGTTTGCCTCTTCCGCTGTGCGCTCGCCAAGTACTTTGTCTTCTCAGACTGCCTCTGGGCATTTAGATCTGGCTGTCTGCCCCAAGGACTGTCTTCAGGTGTTCAGATCCCCCAACCGCATGTGTCTGGGCGTTTAGCTCTGATCGTCTACTCTTTGGGTGTTCAGATTCTCTCCCCATTGTATGCAGGCCACCCACCATCCCGGTCAACCCATCTGCAGTCCACCAAACCTTGAGTCAACCGATGGCTGACCATTGGTATATAGTAGCTACGATGGCGGACCTGACCGTCGACAGACCGACAACATTGTCTTCGAATCTTCAAGGTTGTCGGTCTGTGTTTCCTGCTACCGGACAACAACAACTCGGAGATCGTCGAGCAACCAAGTGCCATCTGCAAGGCACCGCCATGACCCACGAATCGCCCGCCACTCGCCCCTACCCACCAGGCCCAAGCCCCGAAGAACAAAGCGGCTACTACTACGGTCTGCCCAGCTGTCCAAAACTCGTGGCTCGAAGCAGCACAGACGTCTGGTCCCAGCAATACGATGGCTGGCGTGTCCCGAAACACCTCCGTGGGCTCGACCGCCGCCACGCGCTTACCGACCCATCTTTACGGCGACAGCTTGAGGAGGCTGTCGGAAAGATCAGATTCACCGCGATTGACTTCGTTCGTGTTGGGTACTCTCGTCCGAACAGACGGACTGGAGAGGAGTTCGATAATCCGGTGACTGTAATGATTTCCGTCGAGACAGACTCGACCTCCTTCGAGCAGGGCTATGATGTCATCGCCGATTGCTGCCGGATCCTCCGGGCGCACAATCTCAACGACGTCCAGGTTGAGATCAAGGAATCGGAGGTCTTCTGGGCTGCACAGGCGCCGCCGTCAACATCCGCGCCGGAGCAAGCAACATCTGCGCCGGAGCAAGCAACCTCCGACCGGCCACTGAAACTCTCACCCGGGCCCCTGGCCAGCCCGGTGCCCAGGACCGCGAGCTTCTCAGAGTACCTTGGAGTGTCGATAGCCACGTCTGGTGCGCCAACGCGGGAAGGCACCAAGTGCCTTTACCTACGATATGGACAGAGAGTATTCGCATTAACGTGCCGCCATGTTCTTTTCCCGGATTCGCACCCCAATGTCGAGTATCGGCATGACCCTGCAAAAGATCCCCATACGGTCATTCAACCTGGAAATACAACTTTGGAGAAGCACAAGGCCGACGTGTCCGCCGAAATCGATCATTCTATCGAGTGGATCAATAAGAAGGAGGGCCAGCCATGGATCTCTCAAACCACCATTGATGCGGCCAAGACGAAGAAGGCAGAACAGGAAAGCTTGAGGGAAAGCCTGGGCGAGTGGGATGACCCAGCAGTGCGAGTTTTTGGCCATGTCGAGTTCTCGCCGGCATATAGTCTCGGGCCGAATCGGGGCCTCGATGATAAACGGCTCAGAGACTGGGCGTTGGTCGAATTGCACCAGGACAAATATACTACACCTCTGGCATCTTTGTCGAACCTGACCACGATCGGAGATCGTGCCCGCTCAACTATCAGAGACGCACTGTCGGGCTGGAAAAATGTCAGGAGACCGCTATCCTTGGACTCCTTCGACGGAAACACTACGCAGGTTCAGGGCACGATTCCCGAGGCGGAGATGCTGCATCCAAAATCATCTACACCCGACGACGACCCGGCCCTTTTCGTTCTCATGTATGGTCAGTCGTCCGAGTTGAGAATCGGGAAGGCTAATGGCGTCAAATCTATCGTGAGGTACCCGCATCCCAGTTTCCAGACTACATCCGAAGAGTGGTGCATTGTAGGAAGCTCCGCGGGGTTCAGCTCTCAAGGATGCTTCTCAGTTGTTAGCGACTCTGGAAGCTGCGTTTTTGACCTGAATGGCCGTATCGGTGGCATGTTGACAGGTGGCTCAGCAAGTGGCGATGGGGGCGGGGCCTTTGATACATCGTACGCCACCCCGATGGATTGGCTGCTTGAGGACATCAAGCGCCATGGTTATGATGTGGAGTTGTTGTAGGCTTCTTGTATGTAGCTAAACAACGGAGCTATTCTCGCTTTCTGCTCAAGTATTTAGCTAAGATTTAGGATGATTAATCATAAAATCATCCTAAATATTTGTCTGGGTTTAGAAGAGCCTTCTGATGATTCTTGTCCCAAGGTGCGTCAAGTGTATCTGGCATTGGGCCGATGAAATGCCTACTTGTGTGTAGATGCCGTGTTCGTGTTTCGATGACGTTACGGCGGGGGTCTCGGGCGAAGCTAAGCCTAGTTGGGAACGCTCCATTTGTCAGGTTCAGCCGGGGCCCCGCGGCTCGTAGCTGGAGGAGATGACGCAATCAAGTCATCTTGGCACCATCTTGGCTATCCAACACTAGGAAACTAAAGACCTACAGTAGAGATAAGAACAAGGGTAGGCATTAGAGGCCAAGGGGAGCTGATAAACAGCTGAGCTAAAGTTGAGCCAGCGCATAAAAGTGCCAGTAAAGCGGCGATCTGACTGGGTTGTATATCGCTTGAGTTTCGTTTTGTAATGCGATAGCATGCACTTATACGTGAGGGTTGTGTAAAATAGGTCAAAATTGCTATAATATTCTACCAAGTAGTTCCGAAATGGGTAATCTATGTCGTCACCTAAAGCACACTCTTTGATGCCCTCGACCGTCGCAGCTTGAACATTCTTGCGCAACTCTGCTGCTCTTTGTACAGTGGACTCGGCAATGACTGCGGCATCATCGTTACACCAATTCTGTACGACGGGCTGCTGGCCATGCCTGCGCCAGAGACGCCCGACCCCGTTTCCACGATGGCAAGCCCAGCTGCGGTTAATAGAGCGTCTCATCTGATAGATCATCTGCAGCCATCGCCCATGGTGTCAGCGTATTGGGTGCCGAGCAAAAGGCTCCTCTGAGCCAGGAATGGCAAGGTTGATGCGAGGGGCTGACAGCCACCAAAGTAGCGTCAATGTCGGACCGTCGGATGATATGGCGGCCCGACGCATCCTTCTGTAACTTTGGCAGATGACTTCAAATGAGGCTGATCAGAGGACCACTTTGACTTTGCGAGATGGAGAGGTGTCAACAATAATCTCCAGCCCCCCATGGCAGTAGAAATGTCTCGTCTTTTCTCCTGCCCATACGACTCTGAGGAACCCCAAACACCATGTTGAGGGCAAAGGGCAGCACGAGATCAATAGCCAGCAGTCGGCGGTGGACTCGAAACAATTCCGGTAAGCACCCTCGGTGATATCGCCACAGCAGCCTTGCTGACCAAGCGACGTGACCCCCAACCAGAGTCTGGATCCTCAACCCTGGTCAGCGAAACAGACTCCGATTACAGACATGTTACTGTACATGGACCAAGATGGATCCGGGGGCCTGTTGCACTTTTCGACGTTTTGATCTACAACCCTCTGCGCCTTGTCTTTTCCCACCCGGCGTCTTTGGTCTTCTTCCTGATGCTGTTTCTATTCGGGGTCATGCCTTATATCATCACTTCAGGTCTGCTGTCTAAATGTTTTGGCGTTCGCACCGCCGCAGGTTCTGGTGGGCGAGTACATGTTCGGGGAGAGAAGCTGGATTTGGGGTGGGAGATGGCGCATGAAGCAACACGGGCCAAGGAACGACACTTAAGAGGAAGACGCGCCTGATTTCCAAGTTAATGCCAACTTTTTCATCACCCTTGCCTTGTGTGAATATCTTGCACAGAATATGGTGGCAGAGACTTGGGCGCGTGCGTTTGGTTGGACGACGACGCGGAAAAGCGGGGCCACCAGCCTCAATATTTCCTCCTCCTAACATCACCTCGTCCTGGCAGTCATCGGCTCGTCATGGTCCTGTGTCGGACCGCGCTGCGACGTCTCCCCCGTCCAAAACCGCCAAGAATCCCCTTGCCATCTTTACCTTCAAATCTCCAGGCGTGTATGCCGACCACCCCACCATGGGCCGCCAGCTCGAGGCCCTTCTCTGCCGTCCCTTCACGATCGGAACCCCGGCCTTTTCCTTCTCAAGGATACCACCTCATCGACAAGGATCAGCCTATCGAGGAAGAGGGGATTCCCAATTACAATGCCCATCATTTTTATCCTGTCCGTTTAGGTGAAGTCTTCAATGATAGGTTCCAAACTGTGGCCAAACTAGGCTACGGTTCATCATCCACGATATGGCTTGCACGCGATCTTCGGTGAGTGCATCGTCAATCAATCTCCGATGCGATGCTTCGTTGACCACCAACTGCCAGAGGTCATCAGTATATAGCCCTCAAGATCTACATCCACAATTCCGTCCACCACCGCGAGCTCCCTTTCTACGAGCATCTGAACAGAGTCCTGCCCAGCAAACATCCAGGTGCGGGCAACGTCAGACGTCTCCTGGAGTCTTTTGAGGTCTCCGGGCCTCACGGAAGGCACATGGTCTTGGCTCTGCAAGTTTCGCAAATGAGCCTCCGCGACATGGATACAGTCTTCATGAAGGGTCGCGGTTTCGATGAGGAATTCGTCAAGAGCGCCATCAAGGAACTCCTCAAGGCTGTTGATTTCGTCCACTCGCAAGTTCAAGCAGTTCACACCGGTGGGTATCGTCCCGTCTTCATCACCTGCTGATACTAAGCGAGTGAATACCAGATGTGCACCCAGGAAACCTCCTCCTTGGGCTCGAGGACAACAATCTGTTCAAGAAACTTGAGGAGAACGAGTTTTCAAGCCCCGTTCCTCGGAAAATACTACCGGACCGCACCATCTATCTCTCCCGTCTGATGAAGCCAAAGGTTGGGCCACTTCTTCTCTCCGACTTTGGGGAGGTCAGACTGGGACCCGGCCCCCACGCTGGTGATATCATGCCCGTCATGTATCGGGCGCCCGAGACGCTGTTGTGGATACAATGGAGTTATCCCGTCGATATCTGGAGTGTTGGGCTGACTGTAAGTGGGGCATCTGACGTACCGTTTCTATATTTCAAGTGCTCATAACCACTAGGCATGGGATCTGCTTGAAGGAAGGACTCTTTTCAGCGCTCGCAAAGATGACGGAAGCTTCTCGGACGGAGCTCACATCTCCGAACTCATCGCCGCGCTGGGACCCCCGCCCGCTGAGCTCCTCGCGCGGCATCCCGAGAGGGCACTCGAGTACTGGGATGAAAACGGTACGTGTGGAGAGATGCTGCATCGATTTTGACAAAGTTGCTGACATTTTCCTGTATTCAAGGCAATTGGGGCGAGTTTGCTCCTATCCCAACAGACAGGACCTTGGAGGCAACCGAAACCAAGCTGAAAGATAGCACCAAATTCCTTCAGTTTATACGAAGAGCCCTTGCTTGGGATCCTAGCAAGCGTCCCACGGCCAAGGAGTTGCTGCAGGATCCGTGGTTGGTGGACTAGATTTGAGAGACTCTGGCGGTTGCAAGCCTGCTTTGATATATTAAGCTATGCAATGGCAGATGTCATGAAACGGGTTTTCAATGTTGCTCTTGTGGAAATTCATGGCTTAAGCGTAGGCCTTCGCGTTCAGCAATACGCCCAGGCATCCTGGCATCCTTCCCACCCTCGGAGACCGCGAGGGTCAAAAAAAAAAAAAAGCAAGAGACTAGCTCATGTCGTAACAGTAACCCCAAAACTAACCACAATCAGGATAAGTTTATGAAAAGACTATCATAAGAGTGTTCAGATCCTCATCCTCTAGATGGTCTAATTTCTTCATAAATTATGACAAGTTTAGAGTTTGAAAGGCCTAAGATGTGATGTGTCGCCAAATCTCGTGTTTTTCAACCATAGGCAGCGGAGCTAGTCAAGGCTCGCTTGGGTGCACCGTGGCTGAGGTTAGGGTGCCGCGGTACCAAAGCCGCCTGTGATACGCTTATCGCGATGACAAGGGCGCTACCCAAGGCACACTCTCGCCGCGAGTCATGGGGTGTTTTCATCCGCTACCTTGGCCGTCTTTTGGAGAAGCCCCATGGTAGTGCATGATCAGGGTTCAACTTGAATGGTTCATCTCGATCAAGCCCGTGTTCCCCGGGGGATTCAGGGCCAACAGAACGTTGTCCACCATGTCGTTGGAGAAATCCTGGTTTGAAAACAATGTTGGATCGATTCATACTGCTTGGTATTGGCGGATCTGACGTGTGCCCAGTTACAAACGGCTCGAGTTCAGCAAAGATACATAGTTGTTGTAAACGTTGGGAGTCATGAGAGATTTGGTCTCGAGAGCTCCGCTGACGATTATACCTTCCAGAGTCATCCATGTTCTTGGCTTCGTGGTCGACCATCATCAGATCACTGAAACATTCCGTATCATCAACTCTGATTAGATTTGTCACTACCGTAACTAGTCAAGGAGAGCACCACAGAGAGTGCTCGGCAACAACAAACCATGCATCCACAAAAGGCTTCGCAATCTTGCCTCCCCAGTCTTTAACGCGCCAATTCATGGTCTGGATCCACTGCGTATAGCATTATGGAATACTCTCGGTATTCCGGGTATCAGGCCGCCTGCTCCCAGTTGATGATGTCGGCGATGATGTGGGAGTCATGAGTACCCGACATGATAATATTTCCCCGTGCGATGTCACCATGAGTGTCCTGCACCGGTCCTCCATTAATGGATCCTACGGCCGGGTTAGCAGTTGCTTTCGGGATTCAGCGATGACTTGCCGATGATTTCAGGGGACTGAGTGATTTGCTTCAAGGACGTGACAATCTTGGCTCAAATGGAGTTCTTGTCATCTACAGCCTGAGACGGCCAGGCTTCTCCCAGCGTCTTGCCTGGGATGAGGCCCACATGGATGAAGACTCGCTTGGCATATCTCTGACTGAAAATCTCTGGGGTCGCTCACTGGTTTGCGCCTCTTCTAGTCTCATATAAGGCTGATGATTGATTTTTACTATCTTAGTTGCGCGACTGCTCCGTCAAGGGCAACTTGACTTCACAACAAAGTTTTTCCAATCATGCTGAGGTCCTTAATCCTATTCACGCAGGATTTATGGACCTCATACCGTTTGAAGATAAGGGCGGGCGTTGAAAGCTGTGGTCTGCCCTCTGCTTCTGTTGTTCTTCTATTCATATTGTTTTTTACTTAGTAGCCCCTAGCATAATTTAGTATAGCAATTTTAACTAAAACTGAATTATCTATGTTCTTGAAGAAGGGGTGGCTGTATGTAAGACACCAATCAAAGCAATTACAAGGGAAGCAAGACTTGTTGCACACTATGTTATTACAAGACTCTTGTATTGTCTTCTCACTTACTAAATCACTTGGCGCCAAGTTGCCCCGCGCTTTTGGGGGCTCACAAAGCTTCTGTGACCTTCTGCCTTCTTCTATCACGTGAAGAGTAGAGAGCTTCGTGTCCAGGTTGTGAATCCTTCACAACCGACGTTTCCGATCGAACTTCGGAATATGGCTCAAGACACACCACCACACAATCTCGATAGCATCAAACATGGCATCTGAACTTTCCGCGAGCGTCTTCGTTGCGCCTCCGGTTCCTATGAAGGGACCTGACGGCAGTCATGCCGGAACTTGGCCCCCCATTGCCTGCACACTCATCTATGGGCCCAAATCCGCAATACTCATCAACACCCCATTCACAACAGCCAACACATCAGCCCTAGCGGACTGGATCTCTGCAACCATCGGCCAGAAGAAATTGGTTGCCGTTTACATCTCTCATGGACTTGGTGATTTCTTCTTTGGCCTGCCCACGCTTCGGAAGCGGTTCCCAGATGTAAAGACATACTGCACCAGCCTGACTCTGGAGAAGATGAAAGCCAGTGTCGAACCCCAAGCTTTCAAAGCCTTTGCGTCACGGTTTCCGGAGCAGATTGACGACCAGCCATCCGCTGAGCACATGGCTGAGCCTCTGCCCTCGAGCAACAAGCTCGACCTGGACGGTCATGAACTGCATGCAATTTATGTTGGCCAGGCGGCAGTGCCAGACTCGACGATCGTGTGGGTTCCCAGCCTCCGACTGGCCGTGTGCGGTGCCGTGCTCTACGGGGCCGGCCATCCGATGCTGATGTTCTGCCCGACAAAGGAGCTGAGGCAGGCTTGGATATCTAGCATCGAGAAGGTGGAGCAGCTGGGCCCTACTAGCGTGATCTGTGGGCATCAGAAGAACGGGGAGGTCGCTGGCCTGTGGCATCTTCAGCGTAACAAGGATTACATTGAGACCTTTGGGGCTCTGATTGAGACGGGACAGGTCAAGACATCCGGGGATCTCATTGCGGCCATGACGGATAAGTATCCTGATCGGTTCAATGTCGATGCTTTAGTGATGGGCGCTCAGGCTGCCTTTGGGGAAGCAGTTGCTCTATAATGAGAAAAATAGGTTCAGCAGATACGTGCTGTTTTGTAGAATATATCGCTCTTCTCTTGCCGTCTCTGCCATAACATTCAGTCAATTGATCGTCAACAAGGTTAGTTTCCTTTTCTGCGTCTAACCTTTCCTCTCATCATCCGCCGCCTCAAACAATTGGAACTGATATATAGCATTACAGGACCAAGTCTGAGGCGGCTGGCTTGGGCCACCTTTGAAGGCGTCCCTGTTCTGAAACACACTCCTGTAGTGCTCAATCCGACGGCCCGTGCCAGTTCTCACATCGACTCTTCCAACACAACGGTCGAGGCCCGATCCTAGGACTAGCTTCCACCTTGCGTTGTTCATCAATCAAGCACCGTTCTCAAGACTTACCTTCCCATATCTGTTCGATCGGAAACTCTGAACCCCGTGAAATGACGAGTGCAGACCAGCACCAGGCTCAGTTTTGCTCGCGATCCAAATGCCCCAGACGCCGCTGTTGTCTCGCGCATCCTCGCCGACGGTGGTGTTCTGTCGGCGCTCTGGGGCGTTGTAGCCGTTTCCCTCTACGGCAGTGGACCCTCTCCTCCTCGGTCCGTATCCCGATCGCCCATTTCGCGTGCCGAAGCTGATACGCAGCGACAGGACATTGAGCTCGTCCTCAACGATGCCGACCAGGGACGAGCATTTGCCATCCTCACGTCGCAGGGCGCCGCCCCAGCCGTCCCCGTAGACGCTGAGGAGAGACGACCGACAACTTTCGAGCGCTGGCATGAGCTCGCACCGTCGTACCGCTTTGCCGACTGGCGCCGGGCGCATCTCTGCACTCCCATGTACGAGCTTCCTCCAACCGGTGACGCCATCGACGGGGCATTTCTGCCGTTCGTCATTCTCTATTCCGCCGAGACCCTAGGGCTCCGGCCGGTTCCCTTCCCCGGCGAGCTGGAGAGGTCATCCGAAACGGGGTACGTCGTCCCTCGTCTCCGCAGCAGTCCAAGTCCCCGAGAGCGTCGGCGCTTCTGTCCTCGTCCCGACTTTTCAGCACTTCGTCGAATCAGAAGCGCACCTTCTCCTGCATCACGCAACGTATCTCTCGCCCGTCTGGGACCAGCACACAGCTCAGCTATCGGAGCTCCTCCGGTCAGGAAACTGCAGCCAAGGCTACGACAGCTTGCCGGAGCTTCTGGATCCCAGCTTGTCTGAATTTGCCGAGTGGATGAAGGCCTACCTCAAGGGCGAGGCAGATGACGAGAGTCCAGGGCAATTGATGAAGCTGCGGCTTGGTCACGCACCAGAACGGATACAAAACGGTCCATTTCCTGAGTGAGGGCATCTGTATCATGAGCGGTCCCATGGATCTGAAGGTTTCGCCGCGGTAGGGGGAGGTCAAACAGCGGTTGACGTGGTGGGGGGGCACTATGTTCTTGTTGTTGTTGTGAAGGCAAGCTGCCCTTGACGGAGCCATCTGAGTTACGTGATCGCTGCGTCAAGGCTAGCTTGCCTTCGCAGCAACAAGAACACAGTGACCCTCGACGAAGTGGCCGCGTAGCTTAGATACTAATAACGGCAGGTCAAATAGCGGTTGACGTGGGTGGCAGCGGTATTTTCGTTGTTCGTTGTTCGTTGCAGATGTACAGTTATCTACAAATCAGTCATAATTATTTTAGTTTTGTCGCTGTCACTGATCTCTCTACAACTAAAACAGTAACTTGTGATGGGTGCCCAAGAAGAGGCTTGGTCGAGGTGAAGGTTACCACGACACGAGGACGACGTGTACCTTGGAACTTGAAAACGCCAACCCCTGTTTTTATCGTGTCACAGCCGCCGAGAGAGTCTAGATCAGTATCTGAATCGGATCTCTTCCAATCGCCGGCGGTATGTCGACGCTGGATTATCGCTCACAGCCTCGGGCAAGGCACAATCGGTGCGTCACTGTCCAATAAACGGGCTGAATGTCCAATATTTCGACACAGCCTCCAATGGTCTAGACTCTAGGAATTCAGCCACGAAACCCCAACGCAGCACCAATGGTTTTAATTATTGGCCACATTGTCTTTTATTGTTTCAGCTGCCAAGTGCTCGATTCGATTGGGGGTTCTAAAATAACCTTGTTTTAAAGACAAGCCAGCCCCCCCGCCCATCCTAGGATGCAAGTTTTGCACCGCGCTAATATCACAACCATGTCAAGAGCAGAAGATTTTTCCGATCGTGGCCCCTTGGTCACTTTCGCCCGCTTCGAAAATGGCAAAATCACCCTCTTCAAGGCAAACACCAAGATGCTCGCCTACTTTGCCATCTCCCACGTCTGGGGCGACCATTCCTGGCGCCAGGTCAAAGGCGTAGACGGCGACAGACTCATCTCGCAAGGAAAAGCAGATTTCGTCGAGAACAACCTCCCTGCGCTCGTCGGCGACACTCCCTTTTGGATGGACACTCTGACGGTCAACCAGAGAGATCCCCAAGAGGTGCTTGCCACGGTTGCTGCTATACCCAACATCTTTCGCGATGCTGTTCGGACAATTGCGATCCGCGAGTGCGACGGCATCTACAGTTGCTGTCATGAAGCGTTGCGAGGGCTTCAAGGATGGCATGATT
Organism: Fusarium setosum; assembly: GCA_013623625.1. Classification (NCBI taxonomy): domain Eukaryota; kingdom Fungi; phylum Ascomycota; class Sordariomycetes; order Hypocreales; family Nectriaceae; genus Fusarium; species Fusarium setosum. Next base: position 3,798 of record JABFFE010000727.1, on the reverse strand, counting down.
TCAATGAGCGAATCATGAAGCATAATGAGAAGCACTATGGACATCTTCGCGAGGAATCGTATATCCGTCGGTTGTGGACTCTGCAGGAATGTCTTCTTTCGCACACTATCCAGTTTGCCGTCGCTCCAAAGAGTGAGTCAACTTGGTCCCAAAGAACCTACATTATTCTGATTACTCTATAGATGACCCACTACCGTCAAACGAGACTGGCCCTAGGAGGGTGGACGCCTACTCGTACCGCAACGACGCAGAGATGATCGCCGACTCTCTCTGGGTCCTTGCCTTTTCGTTCAGCACCTCCGACGAGAGGGACACCATGGAGGGCATCGACGAGTTCATCAAGGCCTACGTGCACTGCGGAACCATCCGTCGTAAAAAGCAGCCCGTCCGCACCGTGGCTGAGAGCATCCACACCATCGACAGGGGAGGCTTCCGGACGGTGACGCTGGCGTCCAACAGGTCTGCCAAGATGCCCCGAGACTACATCTTTGCCACCATGGAGCAGTTCCCCTGGTATCACTTTCCAAAGGATGCGGTCGACATGTCCTTTAGCAGCATCTTTGGCGAGTTGTACGACCAGGCTGCCGCAAACGGGCACAGGTTTGCGCCCAGGGTGCTGCAGTCGATGACAGATCCGAATGCGAGGGGGGACCAGGCTTGGAGGCCGAGTGATCAACAGCCGGAGCCGGCGTGTCTGGGTGACTTTATGAAGCTCATCGGTCGTAGACTGGCGCCCGTCACGAATCAACTTTCGGGACCGGCTGTGGAATCTCCCACTCATATCACGGGATTGGTCCCTGTTCGACTTTACGACAACGAGACCGAAGCGGCCGTGCTGTGGGCTATTGAAACTTCAATGAAGTTTTCTGTGCATGCGTGGGAAGAGGCCCATCGCGGAGGTGAGCTGTCCAAGTTTGGCAGCTTTCCCCAGGAAGGATGGCAGCTCCATGACCTCGACGCCATGCAGTGCGGCTGGCTCCCAAAGAAGCCGGAACAGCACCTGCGGGTCATTGACAGAGGTGACAGAACAATGCTTGTGTATGGCAAAGGCACAGAGTATTGGGAGATGTCCCGCAGAGGAGTGGACAGCAGTGCCATAGAAGACCTGAAAGACGGACTAGAGCCGAACACTGATTCACAGTACGTCACTCTCTTCCAGCAGGCCAGGAAGATTCTGGATCACATGTGGTGCGCGACGAACCCCAAGAGGAACGATCAAGCTCAACAGGGGGACTGGTTCTCGTTCAAAGAAACAATGACCGGTTCATGGCCCCAGCCTCTTCTGCGGACGATGCTGCTCCTCTCCGCCATGATCGGTTGCGGCATCGGTCTGTCGGCAGACAGGTGGTGCAACGCCCACTTTGTCCCCTGCTACGCCCGCTACGGCGACGAGATCCTTCTGGGTCTGCTGGCCAAGCACGCCCGGTCCGGCGACACGGCTGCGCCGCAGGGGTTCATGGGCGTGGGGAAGCATGCTTCGCAGCAGAGCTTCTGCACCGATCTGCTGCTGGTCGACCGCTTCACCATGCTCCCCGTGGGGTTGCTGCCTGATTTTCTGCCTTACCGGTCGCATCACAGCTGGTCGGACGAGCTGTTTGCCGAGAGGGCGAGGATGCTGTATGGGGACTTGGTGATTGACCCGTCGCCGGATAACCTCCAGGTGAGGATCATTACTCTTGACAGGTTGGTGCCGCAGGAGGAAGAGGAGAGGGCTAATGAGGATGTGAGTAGATCAGATTCGAATTGTCTGGTTATGTAGGGTTATTATTCACTCGTGAGTTCTGGGGGGGCGATCTGGAGTTGACTTTTTTAAGAGGACATATGAAATATCGTGTTGAGATATGGACAAGCCTTGCCCGTTACTACTACTACTACCCATCAAGAAGAGGTCTCTGGTTATCTATCACCTAGCACCCCCAATCATCTCCAGTCAACCGTCTGCTTCTGCTGTCACTTGATCTTCCAGTTACCATCTCCAACTTGGCGATGGCCTCCTCGCTGACATCGGTCCATCCGTCCCCGGCCACGGCCTCCAGGACGGTGATGTCGAAGCGGTGGCCGACCCACTCACCCTCGGCAGGCAGTCCTTCAAGCCCAGATGGGTCGTTGGTCCAGGTGAGATAGCACACAAGAGCCTCCCCCAGGCTGTGGTCACATTCAGAGTCGGCCAGGGCTTCGTCGCGGATGTACTCCTTGGTGACCAGGTTGCGGAGCACCGCCCGTCTGCTGGCCGGGTCGAGATCCTCGGGGGTGGACATGAGGAACTTGGTCAGGCGCTCGAAACGCTGCAGGCTCTCGTCCTGTCCGTCCAGCCTCTCCCGAGCAAGGTGAAGCATCTCCCCCCAAACAAAGAACGTCTCTGTCTCATACGCCGGTTCAGAGTCCAAATATGGGCCCTCGGCCTCGGTTCGCTCAGGCATCTCATACAGAGGGTTATCATTCTCATCATCAATCCCGTCCCATTCCACTTGTTCCTCCGGAGTCCCGATGTGTGGGGGGTAGCCGACGGCATAGTCACCGACAAAGATGAGTCTGTCGCCAGCCCACGGTGCCGTATCCTCAAAGATGATTTCCTGGATTTCACGCGCGAGGAGGCGGAAGAAGTAGGTGCATGTGAGGGAGAGGCAGATGAGATCCTCCTTCTCCAGGTCATCTTGGACGATGGTGACGATGGTGTCGATGATCTCTTGGGGAAGACGGGTAAGAGGAGAACCAAGACTAGAGAGAGAGAGGTTAGATATGCGGACTTGTAAATGAATAACCCGCGGAAAAAGAAAAAAAAAAAGAGTGTCACCTTTTCCCCTTGGAGGCCCGGATCTTGTCGCTGGAGATTTCAAACTTGAGCCACTTGGGGAGGCTGAGGAGGCCGACCAGCTGCTGAGGCGACCCGCCCATGAGAATCTCCCAAAGCTTGAGGCCGCCGAAGTTGAGAAGCGCACATCGCCGGTCAATGTTGACGAGCTTCCAGTACTGGCCCATGGTGTGAAGATGACTGAGGGGACGATAAGATAGAGAGAGACTGGTAGAGTAGAGAGGATGATGATGGAGGGAAAGGGAAGAAGAGAAGGCCCGTTGGGTTTCGTGAGGCGGGGGAGTCCTTTGTGCAGATTCACGACTAGAGCTTAGTCACACTGTGTGTTCTTTGTTGTTCTGAAAGTTGGTGCAATTCAGATGGATGGTGAAGCACGGTCACACACTTATGTAAGCTAGCTGCACATTGAGGTTGTACAAATTATTGAGGTGGCTGATCAAACCAATAGCTGCCAAGTAAGTATACAAGTGATGCGCCACCCAACGGTGCAAGTCGACCTTTCAAGATTTTATCGATCGGTTGTTAAAAAAAAAGAGATTTCAGAAACGGAGCCATGTTCCCTTTTCTGTGAAGAAATATACATGTCTAGGAAGGAAATGAAAGTATTCTTCATATCTGAACCACGACACAATTGATCTGAACAAGTAGCTACTTGTGTGTCTTCTCTGGCGATCTTCAATAATGCCTGTCATGGCTCTTGTAATTACTACCGTAATGGTTTGAAATGACATATGACAATGTCTATCGTAATTTCTATCATCACTCACATACAAAAAGAGGAGACTTGAAGATATCCCCGGGTCGGAGTGCAGCCAAATAAAAAGCAAATTCCTCCGGCAGCTATAGCAACAGAACCCGACCAGTAGCAGCAGAGTGCGTGGAATGCACCGGCGGAATGCTAAGGTTGTCAGACCTGTCCCGCCCCCCTCGGACCATACTGGAAGCAGTATCGATCGCGAGACGACTAGCTCTGGTCCGGCTTAGCC
>JABFFE010000726.1:0-11599 GCA_013623625.1 Fusarium setosum | reverse complement strand
ACCGTGTTCTTTTGCCATTGTGATTCCTCTGACCTGAAGGTGGCAGACTTATAATAGCAATAACTCCACCACCCTCAGAGGGATCAGAGGAAACACAGAAGCAAAAGAACATAGTATGTCTTTCAACATCTATAGCCAATAGGACATGCCTGCTCACTAGATCTGCCAAGACGGGGAAGTTGGTGGCCTGATCGTCAATAAACAGGAGTAATCTACGCTGTTTGATTTTACAAATGAGTGGCCGACTGCCTCTAAGTTAATTGATGGGTGATTGAAAGGTCAAAGCGTGATTAGGTGGTCGGTGTGGAAACGACTCGCTGGGTTATTCTCGTCCTCACTGACCAGTACACACCTCCACGTTGCCGTCTTCCACTAGTAGACGGAGTTTGTGTGGTTATTGGACCAATCAGATGGTTTGCCTTTATCGTGTAGATTCTTACTCCACTCCAAATCTACTTACATGTCTTCCTGGAACAACTCTGTGACTATATTGAAAAACTTAAACTTCATAGGGGCTCCAAAAGACCCCCTCAGCATCCCACGTCTTCTTCACCTCCCTCAGCTCGGCCAACCTCTCCTTGTCGAACAGCTCATCCAGATCCATCCCAAACCTCAGGTTATTCGGAAAACTCCTCGCTACAACCCCTTCATCGCTCTTTCTATACAAAGCCGTAATGTCGTCTACAAAGCCTTTCAGAGCCGCCGCGGTCTCATCCTCCTTGCAGATCGCCACAACAAACGCCGACAGATCTCTGTTTCTGCTCTCCAAGAATCTGGCAGCTCCGGACTGCACTTGACCGAGTTCTCCGTACTTTGTGCTGTTGTAGGCAGAAACTACCAGCGGACTGTTCTTCGCATCCGGGTACTTGTCAGTCGTGGAAAGCCAGAGCTGGAAAGCGGCTTTGATGGCCGTGATATCCGTCTTCTCCAGCCGACAAGAAGCAATCGTCTTGTGTCCGCCGTGAAAGTTCATTGGCTCATACTTGTCGTTGACGTTAACCATGGGCACCATCTCTGTCTTCGCAACAACAGCCTTCCCGGTGACATCCTCCCTGAAGAGCACCGCGGCTTCTTTCTCGGCCTCCTCCGCAGGACCAGCGTAGGAAAATCCCAGCACGACAATCGGAGACCCAGCTGCCGGAGTCCCCGGAGGACTGCGTGCTGCCGCAAGAGTGATGAGAGCTTTCGGCGAAGGGCGCAAAAGGTCTACGAATGCCTGTGCGGCCGTGTCGATAGCAGGCGCCGGGAAAATCAGAGCGCGCGACCAGATCTTGTCGTCCGTCAAGTTCAGACCCGAAATGGGGTATGCGGCTGTCGTGATGGAGGTGATGACGCCCAGCCCGTGGCCGGCACCGCAGAGGGCGTTGAAAAGGGCGAGGTCTTTTCCGGTCGATGAAGAGCTGACTTCGATCGTATCACCTCCAGCGGTGACGACCTGGAACGAGACGACGATATCGGCCATCCATCCGTGAAGTCCGCTGAGCAGTGTATTACCGCCTCCTAACACAGCTCCCACAACACCCACATTGTTGGAGTTGGGCACAAGCGTGTAAAAGCCCTTGGCGGCCAAATGCTTCAGCAACTCCCCCGTAAGGACGCCGCCGCCTACTTGAACAGTTCCTTGCTCTTTATTCAGCTGAATTGTCTTGAAATTCTTCATGTCCAGGTAAAGTGTCCTTGCCCCGACGGTAACGAAGGTGCCATGGCCTCCACCGGCGGCGAGTATGGTGAGGCTGTTGTCTCTGGCGATGCGGATAGCAGCTTGCACATCTTGCTCGTTTCTCGGCGTGACTACCAAGGCAGGGCGGTCAATCTTTGTGTCGGACCATCGAGAGAGTACATGCAGGGGTGTGTCCGGGGTGGGGACGAGATATTCGCACTGAAGCGAGTCAAGGCCTGAAAGTGAAGTCGCCATTGTTGCGAACGTGGTTCGAAGTAATTCAAGGACGAAGAATCAGATATAAAAGCAACTGGGGTGGCCATCGTTAAATAGGTACTCGACCGTCTTGCACTGACGCGGCGGGCTTCCCTAAAATCTGACGTGAGGCCATACGGCATCACCAACCGCGATAACGTTAACCGCCTGCTACGTAGAAGGGATGATGATCCATCAGCCGCTAAATTAATGTCAGCGCTAAAAGTCCGAGATATCCTTGCCTGGATACTTTGTGGCCCTTTGTGAGGATACCTCAAATATCACTCAGTGCGATACTCCCGGATGTAAAATCATCGCCTAAATATACAGGATACCACCTTGAATGCTACTCAATCTGTTATTTAGCCACATTTTATTCAAGTGCCCATGTCACAATAAGGATAAATTGATCGATGCCCAGTTTCCTTAACGGCCCAGCCTCGATTCAATTTGCATCGGCGATCTGATTGCTGGAACTACGTTGTCAAGCACCCTCTACATTATGCACATCTAACGAGCTTCGTCTCGATCCTTTACGCGAATTGGTTCCTAGGAGAAGGGGACCCAGTTGAGGGGCGCATGAAAGATGGATAAAGCCGTGACACTAGGCGTTCAACTTCTGGTTTCTTCAATCCGAGTACCGGCGACGTCAATTCCAAATCAGCAATATGTGGAAAAGTAACATATACTTGACCTACACCGGGTACCAGGAAAAAAAAACCATCTCGTCGAAAGAAAAGAGTATCCACCGAACGAGAAGTGAAACTATAAACTCGCCGGAACGTCGCTCTACTCCAATGAGGCCGTTAGTTTTCGATCTAGCATAACTGGAGATGATTATCTGAAGTGCCAACGAAGGGCTAGCTTACTTTGGTAACTTCTATAAGCGACACCCGCTTCGTTTGCTTTGGCGTCGATAGGTAAATGATGTACGGAAAGCTTGTAGATCTAACATGGATATAAATTATTCATATGCACACCTTGTATAGTCAACTAGATTTTTTTTCATCTTAATTAATTGTCAAACGGCCGGAAACCTAGCATGATTCTCAACTCGCCCCTACAAGGAATCACAAAATCAGAGTCTATCTGAGGTATTACTTTAATGCAATTATAAACTGCTATCCAGCCTCACCCACGACTCTGCCATGCCCCCACAGGTGACGCACCACAGATTATCAACCTGAAGCATGTCAAAAGTCCCGCCCCTGTCATCCTTGACAAACAGCGGCACTTCCTCCGCCACCACGCACTCTTCGCAGATCACAGGAAACGTGCCGTGAGGGGTCGCATAGCAATTGACACACCACCCGGGTCCGAGATGAAGAGTCTTTTTCTTGCAAGCGGTGCAAAGATCCACGTATGAGTCGGGCGGGGGACGTCTGTGGTTGGGGTAGATTTCCCTGCGACACGGCAGGCACATGGTCGCGATGCCGGCGAAGGGCTTGTGGCAGCGTGCGCATGTCCTTTGTGGTGGTGCGAAGGCTGGGGCTAGGTGGCCGCGCAGGTAGCATTGGTAGACGAAGGCGTTGTTTTCGTTAGTCAGGGCCTTGGAAGGTCGTCGAGACATCTCACCTAGTTTTGCGAGTCGTGAGGATGTTCTTGACGGTGGTTTTTGGTTGTTCACGTTGATTAGTTGGGCAGCCATTTTGAAGTCGGTGCTGAACTTGACGATGTTTGCTGTCAATAATATGTTTACTGTAATATGTAGATGCGGCTGCACCAGTCCCATATATATTTATCAATTTCGATTTTCAATGAACGTATCTGACTTTTCTCGCTGAACACTTGACAAAGAGCCAAAGATGAAATGCAACTCAGGGACTGGACAATGAGTGATGTCTTTGTTCTCCCGGGCGTCTACATAGCCAAAGATCTAATCAACTGAACATTGAAAGCTGCTCAACTTCTAATCACAATGCAATTTTATTGTTAGAATTACAATTCAACAAAGAAAACACCACTGTTCAAGCTCACCGCTGAGGGCCCGAAAGATACCCTCCATCGTCGTAAATCATATCTCATTCTATCATCGCCATATATTTTAGTATTATGAGATGAAACTCACCCGAAACGCGAATCGGCACGTATGGCCGCTATAATGGCCTATTCAGCCCCAATCTGAACTTCGGCTTAGCTGTTTGTCGGCCCCCGTCAGCCCTCATTAGCCCGCACCAGCTCTGGAGCCTTGTTATGTAGGCCATTAGAAAAGGAAACTGCTACAATATTCTCTAGTTACACAACATAACACCATTGAATCAGCGTAGTCACTTGAACATTCAATCTCTTCTTCAGGGCTTGCTCAGCCTATGACCTTACGTCAAAGGTCTAGCGCCAAGCCATGATCAGCAGTAGGCAATGCTGGTGCGGCGCCTAGACGCCCAACGACCACACGAGTTGACAGCCACTTTCACGGAGAAGGCGAGCGACATTTATTAATAGACCGTTTAATTAGGCAGCGTCAAGAGGCCTCATGTCTAGGCAATTCCCTCTTGAAAATGTTATTTCTAAAGCTGGCTAGCCCACTTCTTAGAGAGTAGAGTTTTACACCCACTTCACTCTGAATTAACAGACAATCAAATCCAAATGCCGGCGACGGATGTAGACGGGAACCCACGGGTTGAGAGCAGTCTCAGCTCGAGGGCTGACGAGGAGGCAGACAACGAGGCTGAACAGGATCCTTTACTTTCCTCATCCATTACCACTAACCGGCACGTATCCATTCCCTCAGATGGCCTCTGGAGTTATGTGTTGACTGATTTGAGTAGACCTGAACGCTATGCCGATGCTGCATTTCTTTCCAAGTACATTCCTGAACTGGATCCTTCCCACTCACGAGCCATGGCCAAAAGATCCACGATGCTTCTGATACAACTAGGGATAGCCGCTTCGGTAGTCCTAATTGCTCTAACCGTAATGCTCTGGGCCACTCGATCCTACCCCCCTGATGATCGTGGTGTAGGGTCCTTTTTCTTTGGCGACTGCTCCACCACCAGCGCAGCGAATACAGCAATACACATCATCGTCAATATTGTTTCATCTCTGCTCCTAGGCGCCGGCAACTATTGCATGCAAATCCTCATTGCCCCATCTCGCGAGGAGATTGATGCCGCGCATCGCAAGGGTAGGATTCTCGAGGTCGGAGTCCCGAGCATGAAGAATCTGCGTTTCATCGAAGCGAAGCGGACGGCCGTTTGGGTCATTATCGGCCTTATTGCAACAACCTTGCATATCTTGTGAGCCCCCCCCCCCCCCGAGGGATGTACATATGGTTTGCGCTCTGATACTTACAACACTGTCAAAACAGCTGGAACTCGTCTATATTTACATCACTGCCCATTGCTTCAGTTACAAGGGCTATAGCCACTAGTGACTTTCTGTCAGCCTCGGACAATTGGACAATATCTGATCCACTGTCGAATTCTCGCCCACCAGCAGAACTAGACCCAGCCAGGTTCACCATGTCCACAGTGTATTCTTTGCAGGATGAAGTCGCGAACTTCACGCGCCTCGACAAGCGAGCCTGCATAAGAATGTTCGTAGACCCGATGCAATCGACAAGTTCCGTCGTGGTCGTGGCCAGTAACGTGAGCACGGCGCAAAACAATGGCTCGTCGCTACTTGATGGCTGGGTATCCGGTTGGGAACTCTGGTGGGGATGGTCGAATGCTTGGATCTGCCTGGGGCATCAGACTGACCTGGTTCACATGAAGTATTGCACTTGGGAGTGGGCTGAGACTTTCGCTGACAACTGGACAATTTACCACCGGCCTCGGGTAGGAGTTGATCACTGCCTAGTCAGCGAAGGGGCCAACAACAAGAAAAGATGTGGTCTTCACTATAACGTATACGTGCTAGGCATCGTATGCTTGTGCATATTTCTGGAAAGCTTGCTGATCTGCTGGACTGGACTTCAACACCGCCGCAACGCCAGTGCCAAAGACACCCAAAGAGGCAAACGAACAATGGTTACTATGGGAGACGCTGTTCACAGCTTCCTCGAGAGCCCAGTCACTGACGCAGAAGACGTTGCTGGCGTGAGTGTCAAACCTGGGGGTGTCAGAGTATGCAGTACGAGATGGGTCGTGCAACGCCGTGTGCTATGGTTCAAAGCAGTGACCGGAGGCACTTGGGCCATTTCTCTTTTATTGTGAGTATTCCATTAATGATCTAATCGACGCGACGCCTATAAATCCTTTGAAGCACCTGCTAATAGAGACTCAAGATTCGCTGCTGGCATGGCCGCTTGCAGTTACTCTGTCGGGTCTTCTCTGGAGAATCTCATACATCAGGGGGTCGATCCCAACATCCTCTGGGACAGAGGCTTTGGTGTTTACCCGGCGATGACAGCGAGCAACCTGGGTCCTTTAACAAAAAGTATGAACAAAAGCAGGACAAAAGCATTGCTGGCCAACATATTTGTGGCCAACGGCCCTCAAGTGTTGGTCAGCTTTCTATACATGTTTTACAACAACATTCTCACGCGTCAGCTTGTTGCTGATGAGTGGGTGCGATACCTCCAACCAGATGGCAAAAAGGTTTTGAGGGTGTCTTCGCCCAAAGGGATGCAGCGTTCATCTTACTTCCTCTCTCTGCCCCTCAAATACTCCATACCTCTCACGATATCAATGATTCTCCTCCACTGGTTGGTATCGCAGAGCATCTTCCTCGTTCAAACTTGCGCCTTCGCTTCGGGTAAAGATGGCCAGCGTCTGCCCTTTCTCGACCACTCAACAAGAGGGTACTCCATCCTTGGCTCAACTCTCGCACTCGCACTAGCATTGGTCCTGCTATTGCTTCTAATAATCCACTCCTTTTTCAGAAAGTACCGCGATATCCCGGCTGATTTCCAACGCATGGGCTTCAACAGCGGCGCTCTACAGGCCATATGCCAAAGACCAGACGGCGACAAGGACGCGCGATTTTTTCCAATCAGGATTGGCGTCGTATCTGACGTTGAAGACCACAGTCTCCGGCTCACCTTTTCAACTGATACTGAACTTCAAACGCCTGAAGCGGAAAAGGAATATCTACTGCCAGTTTTTGTTGAGGGGGGTGAGACTTGGCCCAAGTTAATGATTGCCGCATATAAGCTAGTGGCTTTTTGTCGTTACTTTACAGTCAAAATCTGGGATGCATTCTTGGCAGTCTTCAGATACAGGGAGAACCATCCTTACGAACAACCCGATGGGCAGTCAGGACTGAGTGATGAGATGGAGCTGCGGTTATCAGTAGCCCACGGATCAGGCTTTCAAGTGAGCTTTGATGCAGAAGAGGAAGTCAGGTGACTTGTAATGTATTTTTTATGAAATGTACATGACTAGATTAGCTACTTTGGCATGGCTGGAAATAAGGCTGGGAATGAAGCTGAGCACGACAATGAATATACATGACTTGGAAATCGACATTGCTATTTGTTAAGACTCATCTAAGAAAGCTATTTAAAATAGCAGTGAGATCGGTCTTCCCTCTTTGGTGATCGCGCAGTCGCCCTGATCTAATTTCTTGAGAGGGATGATCTTGGCAAATCTCCCACAACCTGCCAACCACCTCGACTCGTTGTCGTGGATTCTTGGCCCAGCCCGGCATAGCTTATATCCGCCCAAACCAAGGCTGAAGAAGGCTCCATTTGTGCTTTAATGCATTAGAATACTCTCTAGACTACAAAGTGGCTGCTCATAAACGTCTTGGAGTGTTTGGCCTCCCACTCGTGTCCCAGGGAACAAGGTGCACTTCCGGTCTGTCTCTTCGGCCTGTCAACTCTGCCCTGAGCCACTATGAACGAATCGGCGTGTTTTTAATATCACGCGGTCGATTTGAAAGAATTTCACAATCGTTTCAGGTTGAAGTTTTCCTGGTCTAGTTTTAGTTGTTTCCTTGGGGTTATCGTAGTTGAAGCCATAAAAGTAGTCGCCAGCTAGGTGTCCAGTACATACAGTAGCTGCTTCAACGCCTTCGAGGTTTTCTATAGCCCCGTTTCCAGTGTCTTTGAAAGTGAGATCCTTTAATGACTTGGCGACTAGCTGGAAAGCAACGAATGACGAAATCTCAACGCCTACGTAGCCATACAAGTCTCTAACGTATTGTGACCCAAGAACCTTGTTGCTCGCGTGTTTCAGCCCTTTCGGGTCAACAGCTTGTAGTAACGTGCACTTGGCCAAGATTAAAACCCCATGCAAGGTTGTATTCAGGGCAACTGCTGCGCCGTCCAGACTCAAATGACATTGGCTAACCAGGCAAGGCGCCAAGTCGGCTAATCGGTCTCGACGCCTTGGCCCAAATCCTTCTGACCAAAGCAGTCAAGCCGCATTGGCCTCTTAACATTAGAAGATCCCGTCGGTCTCCACGCGTTTTCATTGCATTATTGCTCCATAACTCCTTTGCGCAACCTCGGCGCCAAATGGCCCTCCTCCCACCACCTCTTCCTCGCTTTGCTTGACATCAACATGCGCATCCTCTCTCTGGCCAGTTGGCTCATGGCCGCCTGCATCGGCGCCGTCGACGCCGCGAGCAAAACCTCTGGAGTTGTGGAAGTGGACTTAGTCTTCCCGCGCAACGAGACATATGAGCCCTCGCCGCTCCTACCCATCATCGTCGCCTTCCAGAACTCGGATCTGGCCCGGTTCCTCGGCCACCAAGTCAGCTTCACCGTCTGGGACTGGAACAACATGAGCGAAAGCGTCGTCACGGCTAACTACGACCTGCGCTGGGCGAACTGGTCCAGCAGGGATCCCTACCTCGAGTACCGCCCGTTCACCAGTTTCAACAGGGAGGGCGTCTGGTCCCTGGTCTGGAGGGTGGCATATGGGAGCTGTAGCGAGGAGTCCTTTGAGCCCCTTGGCGATCATCGAATTCCTACGAACCAGACGGGCAATTCCATCATGTTTACCACCAAGAAGGGCGCGCAGGCGGTGGATCTCGTTGCCGCCACCAAGCGCAAGAACTGCTCCGAGGACATGGGAGTTACTGTCAACGTCACTGATACGCTGGACGTCCCCGCCGGGGTGGACTGGTATGGCGGCGAGACTTGCGCTGTGGTGACATCGTCTACCCCTACACCTGATCCGTGCCGGGTCGAGATCGACTCTGCCGCTGCGTCGAGCATATCTTCCTCAATGACCTCCCGTGTGTGTGGGACATATTATACACCGACCGGCGTGGTCTGCCCAGAAGAAGATGATGAGGGTGATGCTGGGCGACTGGCTGTTGGGGGAGCCGCGTGTTTGGCGGCCGCAGTCGGAGCGTTGGGCTACATTCTAGCATGAACATGTTGCCAGTTGAGTTGTAATTGTAAATTAGTACACAAAAAAGCACACTTTGAAAGGTACCAAAGTGCAAGTAACACATAAAGTCCTAGAAAATATCGCAATAGCGGGGTGCTTTTGCCCTCATCCGAGGCTGAGCGTTAACATTCAGCTCTTGGCATACCGTTTCACTCACGACTTGGCAGTCTTCAAGAGCCGCAAGATGGACAAGGACTTGCGCCCTAGCTACCCCGGCGAGATACTCGCAGACGAGAAATCCTTTCGCCTAATATCTCTGCAACCTGGCGACGTCGATGCACTGCCAACTTTACGGCTCATCACTACCCGACTCCAGCAGACCCAGCCTTACGAAGCCGTCTCGTACGTCTGGGGAAATGCATCACAGCAGGTTCCGGTACGAGTCATCGGTAAGAACGGCCAAGACATCGAGATGCATATCACCCCCAACTGCAGGGCCGCACTCTTGCGACTCCGTAACAAAGACTCAGCTCGAACTCTATGGATTGACGCAATCTGCATCGATCAATCGTCAGCGACCGAGAAGAATCATCAACTGCCACTCATGACCTCCATCTACAAAGCCGCAACCCGAGTTATCGTGTATCTCGGCACAGGTACCGACGACAGTAAAGTAGCCATGAATCACCTCCGCGCCTTCAACGACCCCTACAGAGACCTCGAAGACGGTTACGATCTCCCAATACCAGGACCTGACGAGCTATCCGCCCTGAGAGTGCTGTTCCAGAGCCCATGGTTTCACCGCGTCTGGGTGTTGCAAGAAATCAGCTTCGCAAGAAGCGCCGTCGTCATCTACGGCGACCAGGAAGTGGACTGGCGAAACGTCCTATACATCCATACCTGGGGAGTATTTGAACAGTTGATCCAGCAAGTTCCGTTCTCGGTCAAGTACGCGGCATCGAAGAGATGGGAACAAGATGATTTGATGACGCATGCAGAACGGCTTGTAAAAATGCTCAAAGACACAAGACATTGCGGCGCCACCGATCCCAGAGACAAGCTGTACGCCATTCTGCCACTGCTCAACCGGGATCAAGACGAGTTCCTACTGGCAACTAAAGAATCTTTGGATGGAGACGAGGAGCAGGCTCGCCAACAAAGAGTTCAGATCCAGGTTGACTACAATCTTTCTGAAAAACGCGTCTTCACCGACCTTGCCGTCTCACTGCTACAAACTATAGGGTTGGATATCCTCAGACAAGTTACGCAGCAGCCACATATAGCCAATCTTCCTTCTTGGGTCCCGGATTGGAGCATTCCACCATCCCACTGGTCTCACCGTAGCCCACTGACCACTACACCATTCGCTCCGAGAGTGAGACAGAGCGCTGGCTTTGCCAAGGATCCCGGCCGCAACTCGGTCTGGTGGAGGCTCAACCCTTGCGACCTCCAGACGTGGACTGTGTCCGAGTATCCCTCGATGCGTGGGGACGTGTCGACCCAACTTCATCTTGACGGCGTGTTGGTCGGCAAGATAGAGAAACTCGGACATGTCTGTGATATCGACGATAGCTTCTTACCGCTAGGCCAGTGGGAGAGCCTTGTGCCAAGCAGCAAGTTCCTCGAAGATGAAGGACCACCCGAATTCATTCAATCTGAGATGTGGAAGTACGATACTAGGATATCTTCAGCGTTCGCGAGGACTATTTTTGGGGACTGCGTGACTAACTACACTTTTCTCGTGAAAGCGATCACCACTATCAAGCGGTACAATGAGGGTATTAGCCAGGAGGGTGAGGGCACTACCTCATTGACGGGAAACCGTCACAATAAGAACAGCCTTTCGCTCGTCGAGACCATCAAAACCATGGAATCCCACTACGTGCATCCGGCTCTGTGGATTTGCCAATGCTGCGACGGAAAGCGATTCTTCGCCACCGACACTGGGTTCATAGGACTCGCTCCCGAACGAGCTAGAGTCGGCGATATGGTGTATGTGGTCAAGGGAGCTACTGTTCCCTTTGTCTTCCGGGATCATTCATCCGTAAAAGGCACATACGGTGATCTTGACGGGAGCGAACAAGCAGAGGTGCGTTGCGTTGAGTTAGTAGGCGAGTCGTTCACGTACGGAGTGATGACAGGTGGTATATGGGATGATGTGGCGGATGGAACTAGAAAGGTTGACAAGATTGTAGTCCGGTAGGAATTTCCCTACCTCCTTGTCTATTATTCTGCCATATTCGCTGGCCCAAGGGGTTAAAGAACACGAGAACAGCGCGGATCGTACCTAAGCCCTAAAACTAAGTATAATATCAGGATGAGTTTATATAAAGATCATGATAAGCATGTTCAAAGCCTCATCCTCTATATAGTCTAATCTCTTCATAATTTATGATAAGTTTAGTAGAGCCTTAGACTATCACCGCCTTTTTTGTGTTTTTAGCCACATGTAGGCTGGTCA
>JABFFE010000724.1:0-12887 GCA_013623625.1 Fusarium setosum | reverse complement strand
TAAACGTCTTGTACTCTTGGGCTTGCCAAGGGTAGCCCGACTCATTCGTGACCCAGCTACCGGCGCCATCAGACATCAGTAGCTGTCCCTGACTAGGAAGATTACCAATATCTCGATACCACTGATATGCCGGAGCCTCTGAGACATCGCCGTTGCTATATCGCATTACCTTGCTCGGCACCTCGTTCGCATACATGTTCGGTGACGTTGGGGGGATATGATGGTGGTAGATGTCTAGCTGGTCATGTCCTACCACCAGCTTGTTCACAACAAAAAGGAAGCTCAGGCCCGGTGCTTGGATTGAAGAGCTTCCCCCTCGTCCTCGTCCCGAGCTGCTGCTCTTGTGGTGTTTAGACTTTGTAAACGTTAGCCCGAGCCTTGAAACCAACGATAGTCCTTGCGTACTTGTTTACTGCTAAACATGGTGAAAGTCAAAAAGGTGCTCTGGTAAAGCTTCGTACGCGGCCAAGGTGTCGGGCTGTTTGTCCGTCTTTGTCAACCTCTCAGCCCCAACTCGTCGAGCGAAACTCGCATCTCTTATGCCATCATAGCTTCGGATCCGCTCCCCATCTTCAACAGCAGAGCCGCAAAAAAGTCGCTGCCCAAGCCGAACTCATGAAACCGACCAACTTGGGCCGCCATGCTGTCCATCCCTTGACCAAGAGAGGGCATCTTCGGAGTAACCAAGCCTTTTCTTTTCTCCACCAACCTTCCCCCCAGACCCTTGAACAAGCGAACGAGTATAGCTTCAGAAGCAAGCCAAAATGGCCGAATCGGGTGCATCACAATGACGTCGGCCTACCGAATGGAGGGCTAAAGACTGCGCTGTCAGCTTGGTGAGGCGCATGGTATTTTCTGCCAGACATACATACCTACCCAAGAGGCATGGACCGGATTCGGCAGCTCGACAGCCCTGTCCAGACCATTGGTCCAACAACGGCCTTTTCGTCTCTCGAGGATTGGTGCCACGCTTGTGCCTCCCACGCGGTCGCTATCTCCGTATTCCCCCCCCTCTTCTGCATCATCGATCCGGCGTCTGCAGGGAAAGGACAAGAGGTACGTTGATTGATAGCGTGGTTTAGACCAAGCCAGACCCCAGTTCATGCAGAACGGCTGCGGCCCGGCCCCTCTCACTCATTGTTTCTTCGACACCGGTCTCAAAAGTCTGCGGAGCCCCCCCTTGTCCTCCTCGCCGGTAAATGCTCGCGGGTTTGGGAGACACCCACACATCCCATCCCGGTATGACTAAAGGGTCATGATGGAGACGCAACGCAACGATGCCACGCTTCTGCGTCCCTCTAGACCGGTTGACGAGATGCAGAACTGCGGGCCAATGGAGGCCAGATCTTTGGGTCCCCCCGTCGATCCTCTTGTTGGCGCTAAGCACCCTTAATGCTCCGGGTTGATGGCCCCCAAAGAATTGTCCGGTTGCTCAATCTACCTGGTTACTATACCAGGTCATGGTTGTCGAGATAGCCCAGCCGAGTCGCGCGTTTGAGGCCAGAAAGGGACCGCCCATGTCATAATGGCAAGAATAAGCACATAAGAGCTGCTTGAATATTGAAGCACGACATGAGTGAATGTACAGCCTGATTGGAGTCTGTGGTGAGGGACTTTCGTGGAGCGGAGGCCTTTCTTGAGAAAAAGCAAATCAGCAGCTTCAGACTCGAGAATTGTCCTCGCTGGAGGGGGTGTTCAGGTCCGGAAGCCATGACGATACCGTTCCGAGCAACAGTATCGATGACCGAAAACCTGGGGCACCCATCTTGTAGCTTCGGGTATGCCGAATTCTAGTTGCAGTCAATGGGTGTCACAACACCTATCGACGCCTGCTGGCAGGTCCACGCCATAGTGCTTCTGCCAGGAGCTCGGGCTCTTCCCAGCAGCCGAAGGTGTCGAGGTTGCAGTGCTGGTATAGATGATCAGTTGATTTCAAATCCAGCGAGCAAATCACCCTTGGCCCGGGAAATATTGGCGAGCCTCTGACGACAGCACACTTGTGCTCGCTCGTCGTGACAGCCAATGCGGACGAGGATGCCGGGTATGCAAGGCGCGTTTGCAAAAGAGCCGCGGATAGCGATGGGTTGGAGAATCATCAGATGTTGCTGGCCGTCTGACGCCCAAAGTTCCATCCGAGATGTCCACACAAAAGCCTTGCTCATGAGGAGACGCCGTCATGCTAGGTTGACAGCTTTGTCTTGGCGCTAATAGCGGTCGTTGGGCTCCTATGCAGCGGTAGTTTCTTTCAATCGAAGGGCATTGTCAGTATTTCCTTTTTTTTTCATTCAATGGTTGCAACATGTCTGTCTTTGTTCTGACGACTGGTGTGCGCCCCATGTCAGGCCCTCGTTGTCGGTCGCTGGTGTGGTCAACATACACCATAAAGAGTGGTGAGTTTGGAGTATGAGAACAGAATGTTTTGTCAGGAAAAATTTTTCATCATTTAAATAGAGGAAAATGCGGTCTGCCGATTGTAATTTGAATTTAGGGCTTGTTGCCTTGTCGCACTGGGCGAATGGTTCGCAAATTGGCGTTTTCGATGCCTTCTGCACCTCTTGCATGGGTTGCAGCGAGAGGTTCAATCATAGTCTGAGTTCCAGCCCTGTGTTCCCTCCAGCGTCTGAGAATGCCTCAAATTGGTGAGACGAATTGGTATTTGTCGGTCAAATGTCGAATTCATCAACCTGACAACTTCGTCCGCTTTGCTGGACCGGATTCATCGTCAACGGTCATCTCGACGTCACCCGAAGAAGACGCCGCGATCGCCTCTTGAAGCAGTTTCTTCTCCCCCAGTCGAACTTGGACGGCCATGCGTGCTCGCTGACTGAGGTCCTGTCCCTGGAGCAGCAGTTCGTCCTCTGAAATACCAGTCGGATACCGCGATGCGAGAGCTTCCAGCGTCTTAGCCAGCACAGCTTGATGGATTTCATCTCGCTTCCGCTTGTCAGGGATGGCTTCAGGCTGAGCTTTCTTCACCCCCTTGAGGAAGGTTTTAAGCTGCTGCTGGAGATCCTCTGGCATGCTCTCAAACCGGGCCGGTCCCGAAAACGTGCCATCCGAGTTGACTTCGCCCGTCTCACGCTCCAACACGAATGTGTCCTCAAACTCTTCCTCCTCTTCAAGATCATGTCGCTAACTCAAATCAGTAAAAAGACCGTTCAAATCATGTCTAAACACTTACCAACTTCTCCAATACTTGGCTTGAAATACCAAAATTAGTTGTCATAACCGACTCCACCACCTCCCAGGGGATCTCAACAACGTCATAACGGGAGTGTCTCTCAGTGACATAGCCGTAGCGTCTCAGCAGCTCAGAGTTCGGATGAGGTCCATAGTAGTTGAGAATCTCCTCGCCCGCATTGATCGGCCTCAAGCTGGTAACTGTAAGGCTCTCCTCTTCGTGGTTTACGTGCGCCTGGTCAATGTCAGCTCCATCAGCATCGCACAAACAGCTATACACACATTGAATTCCGCATCGGCATTCAGAATATCGGCCATTGGGACCATGCCCATCATCGACTTTCCTTCTCGATCTTCCACCCATCCATCCGCCTCGTCTTCTTCCTCGTCCTCGTCGTTTTCCAGGTCAAAAGCATATGCCATGATGGTGCTGCCCATTCGATGCGCGATCTCGATGAGATCCTCATCGGTCCGGTTCTCGGCGCCAAAGAGACCCGAGTTGTTTCGAATAATGGGGAGAAGGGTCTTTCGGAACATGTTCTCCGCGTCTACCTTGCCAATCTTGTGGCGCATATGGCTCGCTTGAAGCTGGTTTAGTTCGTCATCGGACCAGAACATGGGCGTATCAAACACCGATGGAAGGACGTCAAAGTAAGGCTTCCACGGAGACTTTTCGCCCTGGAGGTGCTCGTACATCATGACAAGGATAAGCGAGCTCCAGGAGTCTAGCCGTGGCACTTCATCCTCGTCATCGATGTGCTTGTCAAGGTCAAAGACATCGGGGAGCTTCTTGGGCAGCTCTGATGTTTCAGTGTTGATGATGCCTTTCCTGGGGATGGTGAAGAGAGTCGTCTCTGCAGGGATGTCTTGAAGAGCAACTTTGCAATGTTAGCATCGTCGATCATACCCAATGAGCATCATAACGTACTTATTCCACGGCCTGCATTGCGATCTCGAAGGTCGACAATCTTGATCGCATCAGAGAAAGAGGCGCCTGGCAGTGACTTGAACCAGAGTAAGAATTTTTCACTGGCCTCGTTGAAGCTTGCAGAGTCCATGTTTATTTTAGTTCACCAGACCAACACCTGAGTCGACAGTTTTTATCGCGTCGAATTGGTGCGTGTAGGATCAAAGAAGGGTCTTGCCCGTTTGATAGTTGCCCATCGCGAAGCTTTGGGACAGTGCAGATAAAACTTTTTCGTTAGTGCCAGTCTATTTTGCACTGTATTCCAGGGTAGCTGGTGATGCTGCACCTTGTGGCATAGCCTTCTCGGCATTGTCGCTTTGAGTATTTCGTTTCTAATAAAGATAGTTATTATGAAAAAGAATAACAATTATTCTCAAGACGCCCGCATTCAAGGCTTTTCATAATCACACAGTATGATACATGATTCTCGCAACGCCGGCTCATTCCAGCACCAAGACACAAATCACAAATCAATCGCTATTCCAATGCCGTTTCGCAAAGTCATGAATTCATCCAGCAGCACAAATTAAATATAAATCATTCTTCCCCTCCCTTTACCTTCTTCACTTCTCTCTTCCTCGACCGTAGCCATTCCTCCATGCCTTCGGGCCAGTAGACTCGATTCTCGGGCCCTCCCATGCCGAAATCCTCTTCGCTCACAATCTTTTCAGGCACCTCGATATCATCTTCTACCTCACCGTTAGTCTCGTTGGTCTTCTTCTTACCCTTCCTGGCCTTTTTCTTGATGGCCTTTCGTGACTGGTCCTCACGCTCGTAGGGAACAACATCATTGAACAAGTCCCAACCTGGTAGCTTAAAGGTTCGCATCAGTTCAAACACAGCTTGCTCCTTATCCTTGGCTTCAATCATGAGGTCCATGTCGGGCTCGCAGGGTGGAAGTGTCTTGACCC
Source organism: Fusarium setosum (assembly GCA_013623625.1). Taxonomy (NCBI): domain Eukaryota; kingdom Fungi; phylum Ascomycota; class Sordariomycetes; order Hypocreales; family Nectriaceae; genus Fusarium; species Fusarium setosum. Next base: position 7,829 of record JABFFE010000724.1, on the reverse strand, counting down.
GTGCAGAATGTTTGCGGCGGTCCCGGGGTGTGACAGCCCCGGCAGTCTGCTCGCTGTAATGCATCTTCTGAGTGATCCTTTTCCTCGTCCACGTCTTTTTAATACGATCGTATAGTCCTATAATGTCTTTGGTGCCTTCCCGTAGACTTGCGTCGAAGATGATGTTGTGGTGATGATAGTCTAGGACCAGCGGAATGTTGAGCTCCTCACATATGGGAAGTAGATCGTGGACGCTCCATGCTACATCGTCATTCTCCAGAACCAATCGCCGTTTGACGCTATCCGAGAGCTTGGCGTAGTTTTTTCGAAATCGGTCTAGAGTTGCCCCCTTGTCGCCGTAGGTTCCCCCCATATGTAGTATCATGACTGCGTCACGGTCCATCTGCTCAGGGAGCTTGAGCAAACTGAGCATCTCGTCGTGGTAGTCAAGGTCCCGAAAGGCAGCCTCTACAACCTCCTTTCGTGGGCTTCCGATTTGGGTAAATTGTCCGGGATGTGTCGTTAGTCGATGCCCTAGCTCTGCCGCTACCTTGCCAGCCTGAGCTAGGACATCGGCCGCAAAGGGTGCCAACTTGTATCCGTGTTCATGGTGACTCGCAAAAGGGAACATCTCACTGCTGAGCCTCATGAATCTGATCCCATATTTGTGGTTCCACCGAATCATCCTGACAATGTCTCGCGCGTTTGCCAATCCCAACTCTTGCACGTACTTTTGTCCTCGCTCAGGATCCGCGGGCTGACTCTTGTCGGGACGATTCTTGGTAGGGTGCTCAGGTTCTGATGGGTTTTGGAGGGGATGACGGTGCTCGATGATGGACGCCATTCGACAGGTTCTCGACGAAAATACGGGAGGGGTTGCATTCCGCAAATACGTGTTTAAGCATGCCTAGGAGCAGTCAGCCATGGCCACACAACTGGGTAGGCTAGAGTGGCAACATTTTGCCTGAAGGGGATGCGCTCACATAACCCAGCCGCCCCGACCACGGCAGGGGGAGTCTGTCGCTGTTGACGGGGGGAGGTCTGTTTGCGCCTCGTTGGAAGCTGTCCTCCTCACCCTTGGCATCGGTAACGTCTCCCATGGCAAGTTCAGCCTCGTGCCCGTTCAGCGGTGCTTGTTCAAGACATTCCGGCTTTCGTACGCGGCTCGGAGCCATCATATCTTGTGCTGGCGAGTACATCTTGGGTCGGATATTGATGGGGGCGTCTGCCTCAACGTGAAGATCTGATGATTCAACCGCGAGCCGCTGTCTCCTAACGGCGCTCTGCAGTTTCTGCTCCATCTCACTCAGCTCGCGCATGGCCTCCTCGACACCCTCTCCGGTATCCCAAACTGCCTTGTGCTTGCGTGTACTGGGGGCTCCTGAAGGGCTCGTCTTGCCATCCCCGTCAACATCCATCTTATCTGATGGTTGCTCGACGGCCACGGCAGCAGTCGCAACAGCGACACCTTTCAATCTTCGGCTGCTTCGTCTGGGGGCTTCGGGCCTATGTGGCACTGGGGGCGGCGGATGAGGCCCGGTTCTCTTTCGTTTCGGCGACATGTTGGAGAGCCCTCTGCTGTGTCGGTGCTTTACCCAGGAGGCAAAAGTGCTCGCAGCAGCAGAGGCGAAGAGGCGTGATGGCATACAGCGGCCCAGTCTCAAGCTGAGGGCGAGCAGCGAGGATAATGTCTGAAAGGGGTGCCAGGGCTCGAAGAGAGCCTCAAAGTCGTGGATCAGAGAAGGTTGTAAGGAAGGATGGACAAAGGAGTAGCGAAGAGCCTCGCTCCCTTAGTCCCTTAGATATGCATGTCTTTCTTGTATCTCCCCAGGCCCAAGCTATGAGGTCGTAGTCGGAGGAACTGGCCCGGAGGACCAATGACGCACGTCGCGTCATGCATGGCTCTGGGGGCAACGATGTAATAATGGATGGTAGGGCAAATAAGGCTATCCAGAGACTGTCCGGGGGCAATTTGGGGGAGTTAGTTTGGTGCGGTAGGGCCATTCCGGGGCAGAGAGCCCGCTGCAGCACCTAGCAGTTAGCAATGGCTTGCCTTTCAGGAGCTGTCAAACTGGCAAATACGATCGTTGACCGGATTTCTCGATCGAGACGTCGTTGATGGCGATGAAGTCATCTCGACTTTGGTGGGAGGGATGGAGATCGCCGATCGCGGGCTGGCGAGGGTACGTACCTCGACTGGTTTGCTCCGCTCTGACGCCTTTTTCCACGTCCAAGCGGCAAAGATCATCGCCAGCAAAGAGACGGAAACACAACGATCAAAATGTTCGTGAAATAGCTCCGCAAGCAATTGGGCAGGAGAAGCAAATCACAGGTGCCCGAGGAGCCTCCAAGATGCCGACAAAAAGCCCAAACCACTCAGGCTAGAGCAAAGCGGTGAGGTATGCCGCTAGAGATTTGGCATCGAGATGAGCTCAGATGACACAGCCTGGAGAGCTTGCAGCTAATCAAGCGCGTCGCGTACCTTTCTCTGCAGGCCTGATGCTTGTTTAACTCGAGAGGGTCTGAGCCAGCCACAGAACACCCGGAGAAGCATTTGTACTCCCACCAATGCTCTCGGACATGTCGCGTTAGCACGACACTCTCGTACGAAAGCCGCGTGCTGCTTCTGCTTCTGCTTCCCGTCGTACGATCATTGGCTGCTGCTGTGCGATGATGTAGCGAAGGACCTGTAAGAGCTACAGCCCGTCCTGATGTCAGAGCAGCAAGCCATCGACCGATGCAAGTCCTTGGCTCACGGCCGGGACTCTCACCATCACCAAAGTCGCAATGTCTGAGCGTTTTCCTTCTGGCTATGGGTTTTAATCCACGATGTCGTCTCATCAGAAGAATGGCGGCACAGTCAAGGCTCGCTCACCACGGCGTGGAGCTCCCTTGTAATATGGAACCCGGCAGACTGGGCAGTCGTGTCGATCGATCAAGAACCATGAAGAGAGACACCTGGAGTGGAAAGAGTGGCCACAGCTGTTCAGTGTCAAGACATCGTCATCGTCATCTCCAGCATCGGCATTGTTTTCGTTGGGCTGTACAGCTGCGCTCGCTGGCTCGCCAGCTTTGGTCACCTGGGGCTTTGGCGGTTTCTTGGACGTCACCGTTGACACTTGGTCGAGAGTCGGGCGCGGATCATCGCCAACGGTATGCGCTGGTTCCGGTATCAAGGGGCCGATGCATATAGGGCTGCATAAATTATCAGTCATATTTCCTCCGGTCTAAGTCGCGGAGAACCGGCCCGCCGACAAGCTCCGGCAAGGAGGCCGTGAGCGGAGAACGGATCATCGGCGCCGGAATGTACTCACCATTCGCCGAACTCGGACGGTGGAGCAAGGGCTTCAACATCGACGTCTCCAGAGGGGGTGGATCTCTGAGCGGGCGCCGAGCACGTCGTCACGCTGCTGAGCTTTCGGCGTGCATGGTCCAGCTGGTCGGGCTGGGGATTGTAGACCTTTTCCTTGAGATTGCGCGATCCCAATTTGACGCATGTCCTGAGAGTGGACAAAGAATCAGTTGAGAGATTCGCAAGCGAGACCGGGGACTCGAGATTGAGACGTACAGAGGACCCATGATGAGGACAAAGAGGAAGAGGACAAGGAGAATGATGCCGACTGGCTCCATTTTGTCGGCGGTATTGGGGAATGGCTTCGGTGTCGGGGGCTTGTGAGATGGTGCGATTATCAGCGAATGTCGTCACTTTCGCGGCGGCGGGGTTGAATGAGACCGAAGAGGGCATCGACGGTCGAGAATCGCCTTGAACAGAGCCCACTTAGAAGGGCTGAAGGGGAGTTGCAAATTTCTACACATTACATGATGTGCTGTTATCGCGACAGAGGCGGCGGTGGGCAATTATAACGAGGTCGTGGCACCGGCCGCGCGGAGGCAAACAGCCGAATAGTCAGTGGATGGCTTGTCTAGACTCGGACGAGGATGAATGGGTTGAACCACTAACGGCAGGTCCCTGGTGCAGTGACGGTGGCATGCATCCAATGCCGAGACAACACACACGACCATTTGGCAAGGGCCGTGAACGCTAGACTCAGGTGCTTGCTCTGGCCTGTTGTGAGGTGTCTGATTTTGGCCTCTTCCACTTGGGTAGCATCACGCAACCTGGGGCAGTGTCGGCGGTCACCGAACCGGCAAGCGTTGATGGGCTCCCTGGTGCTGGGCGTTGCAAGATCAAGCTTTAGCGGGGATGACGAGAGAGCTTTGCCATTACTTGGCGGAACTTGGCGAACACTGTATCGTAGCGAAGCCCTTGGTGCCATTTCGAGACACCATCGGCGCTGCCAGCTTCAGGTTGAGGCGAGGGAGTTGCCGGTGTCGAGGCCAAGTGATAGCCACTAGGAGACCAACAATCGACAGACTGATGCAACCTTATCGGCGAGCAGGGCTTGACAGGTCTCGCTGAGAATGTCCAGGTGGTTAACGGGGACACACAGTAATGGATGCTTGGTGGAAGATAAGAGACTCAGATGCACGACATATGTCATACCTGAGCCGTTCTCTTAGACAGCCATGTCATGCCATTGACTACAGAGAGTCGATTCCCATGTCCACATCACCCTATTCATAGCTGGGCCTGGAGCGTGACAGACAATGTGATGGCCATCATCAGGTTTCCCAGAAGGCAGAAGGCTCGCCACTGCACAGTACAAAACTTGAGAAGGCCTCTCGCCAAGGCCTTGCTCAACACCATCACGGTCTTGGTCCAAGGCGTTTTTTTACCCACGTGCCCATCAGATTCAAGTTTGGAAGGATCCACGAGAAAATGCCGCTCCGCGCGGGGCTTCTAGCGGCCCCACTAGAGGTTATAGCGGGCATTGGCGCTAGGTCAACAAGCTCAACATTTTGGCTTGGCATGTTCCCGGGGTCGACCGGCTGTGAGCCAGTGAATTTGGCGAATGGCCGCGCATCCCCGTATCTTGATGTGGGCTCCGCCCGGGCCAGAACAGGCTAAGCGGTAGTTGCCTGCCTAGGCGGTAATCGTCACGACCTGGCGGAACGCGCTATGGCGGAGGCTCTCGGATTCTAAAGGCGACGACGAGTGTTCCTTCAATTGAGAAGGAACGGCGCAACAAACATGTGCGCCTCTCAGGGCATAACTAATAGACCATCTAATTACCTAGAATTGCCTTTCCTCTTTGCGGCCGGCCTGTGGCATCTGTCGGCTTTGTCGCTCTTGCTTGCCGGTGTCATACCGGCTCTTTCTCCACATGCAAAATTCTCCTCCAAATAGATTTCGCTGCGCGCGTCTAGTACAAGCAGCCTCCTCCACCCGACCTGCAACCTTTCGCCGCAGGCGAGGTTGGCGTCCACAACAGTGATGCATCGTCGTCTTGGCTCTTCCTTGGTGTCCAGGTGATTCGCGTCTTGGTCCTCCTCAATGCCCCGGCCCCCACCGATGATCGGCCGCGGGAAACTGTGCAATCTATCTCCCAGGCTGTCTATAAAAGCGAGACTCCCGCCGTTGCTGCCGTGCCGCAAGACTTCTCTCCTCTTCAAACCTTCTTGCTCGCAATTGGATCCCCCATCATGAGCCAGAAATTGATCGAGGAGGCCGGCCACGTCTCGGGCCAGGCCAACTCTCCCATGACAGCTCCCGCTCACTCACTTACCTTTGAACAAGTTGCCGAGCAGCTCAGTGCGAACCTCGACGATGGCTTGACCGATGAAGAGGCCAAGACTCGCCTTGAGAAATACGGGCGCAACGAGTTCGGAGAGCAGGAGGGCGTCCAGCCCCTCAAGATCTTTATCGGACAGATCGCCAATGCCTTGACTCTAGTGAGCTGCCCCATTATCCTGCATCCCCCGTCCTAGGATTTCTTCCTCTCTAGGATGGCCGGGATTGCTTTTGAGAAAACGGTAGAGTCGCTGATTTGCCGGTTGGGGGACAGGTCCTCATCCTCGCCATGGCTGCCTCGTTTGGCATTCAGTCATGGATCGAGGGTGGCGTAGTTTCTGCCGTCATTGTGATCAACATTGTCGTTGGTTTCTTCCAGGAGTTCCAAGCTGCCAAGACCATGGATTCTCTGCGCTCCCTCAGCTCCCCAACAGCCCATGCTGTCCGAAACGGCAACAACCAGGTCGTCGTGACGGCCGAGATCGTGCCCGGAGACATGGTCGAGCTCAAGACGGGAGACACCATCCCTGCCGATATTCGTCTTGTTGAGGCCATCAACTTTGAGACCAACGAAGCATTGCTCACTGGCGAGTCCCTCCCTGTTCGCAAGGAGATCAACTCGACCTTTCCCGAGGATACTGGCCCTGGTGATCGGCTCAACGTCGCCTACAGCTCGTCTACTGTCACCAAGGGTCGCGCTCGTGGTGTTGTCTTTGCCACAGGTATTTATACAGAGATCGGTCAGATCGCTGTAGCCCTTCGCGGCAAGTCCTCTCGTCGTCGGCAGCCCAAGCGAGATGCCGAGGGCAACACCAATCTCGGCCGCTGGGTGCAAGCATGGACCCTGACCTTCTCTGATGCTGTCGGACGCTTCCTTGGCGTCAACGTTGGAACGCCGTTGCAGCGAAAGCTATCCAAGTTGGCCATCCTTCTGCTTGGAACGGCTATCGTCTGTGCCATCATTGTGTTGGGTGCCAACGAATTCAACACCAAGCGAGAAGTCATCATCTATGCAGTCGCAACTGGCCTTTCTATGATTCCTGCCTCCCTGATTGTGGTGCTTACTATCACAATGGCTGCTGGCACAAAGCGCATGGTTGAACGACATGTCATCGTTCGCAACCTAAAGAGCTTGGAAGCACTTGGCGCAGTGACGAGTACGTTGCCCTTGAACCTCTGAATTGACCGTGCCACTTATCGTTTGATAGACATCTGCTCCGACAAGACCGGCACTCTGACCCAAGGTACCATGATTGTCAAGAAGGCTTGGCTGCCTGGCCGGGGCACGTACTCGGTAGGCGCTACAAGCGAGCCATTCAACCCCACGGTTGGAGATGTCGGCTTCAAAGAAGCTCAGCCAAAGGATATCGACTTCCAAGGTGATGATGCAGAGGGTAGCCCTGCCAACCCTGAGGCCTTGGTGGCTCAAGATGCGGCTCTCCGTGAATACCTCAATGTCGCTTCGCTTGCCAACCTGGCTACTGTTCACATGGTTGATGGCGAATGGCATGGCCGAGGTGATCCCACCGAGATTGCCATTCAGGTCTTTGCGTCTCGATTCAACTGGAACCGTCTCCGGCTGGCTACTGGTGAAAAGGCACGTTGGCACGAGGTGGCCGAATTTCCGTTTGACTCAGACGTGAAGAAGATGTCGGTCATCTTCAACGACAACGAAGCCCAGAAGCAGTGGGTCTTTACCAAGGGCGCTGTCGAGCGAGTCCTGACGTCGTGCCCCGTCTATGCCGCTGGCGACGAAATCAAGGAGCTGACTGATGACATCAAGAACGACGTGCTCAAGAACATGGAGTCGCTCGCCCGCTTGGGCCTGCGAGTGCTCGCTCTGGCTAGTCGAACTGATATTCGTCACGTCAAGGAGAACGAAGCTGAACTAGATCGGGCCCAGTTCGAGGACAATCTTGTCTTCCGCGGACTGATCGGTCTCTACGACCCTCCCCGCCCCGAGTCTGCCCCGTCCGTCAAGAAGTGTCACGAAGCTGGTGTCAGTGTTCATATGCTCACTGGTGACCACCCGGAAACCGCTCGCGCCATCGCGCTCGAGGTTGGAATCCTGCCCACCAACATGGCTCAGATACCCAGCGACGTTGCCAAAGCCATGGTGATGGCGGCTTCTGAATTCGATAAGCTTTCTGACGACGAGATTGATCAACTCCCGCTGTTGCCCCTGGTGGTCGCGCGCTGTGCTCCTCAGACCAAGGTC
>JABFFE010000723.1:0-24417 GCA_013623625.1 Fusarium setosum | reverse complement strand
GCTGGGCAGTCAAGGAGATTGGCAGCCTCATTTTGCCCCGCCTCCGCCTGGGCTTTCCACCAGGCTCTGACAACTGACTGCATCAAGTCCTGCCCCCTCCAGTATTGGTTTTCCCTTCCTTCATCACTCTTGGTCAACCGAGATATGCTTTAACATTTCCTTCAGACACCATGGAAAACTCATCAAATCTCTGGACAAAGGCGCAACAAAGATTGTCAGTAGAGTCGCAAGACTGGCTGTCTCAACTGGACCAGGTCCAAAACGCACCAAGCCCTACCAATGAGGATGGGTGCGATCGGATCATCAAGTTGACAATCGAAAAACAAGCTGAATGCGAAGCGAAACGCAGCAAGCTCACGGTCAAGGTCGGAAGTCGCAAATTTGAGCTGAAGAAGTACTTCGACAGCATTGTTAGATGGCTCGATAAGTTCAAGACGATTGGAGACGTGGCGGTGTCATACGACCCGGGCCATGCAGCTCTACCGTGGGCGGCATTTCGATTCGTGTTACAGGTATGTTGTCATTCAAGTCGTGATTATCTTTATCTGAACTCAGCTTCTTGTCTTAGGCCGTTGTGGCAGAACAAGAGCATTCCGAGGCCACACTGAGAATCCTGGCAACGATGCCGCGTTTTCTATTCTCAGGCCAAGTCCTCGAGACAGTATATCTTCAAGACACGGTCCAAGCGTTCGAGACCCAGAAAGACAAGGCTTTATATCAGCGATGTCTCGAGAACCTACAAGAAGCCCTCATCACTCTTTACGCTGGAGTACTCTCGTCTCTCGAGTATTGCTATGGCATGTTCACCAAAAAGAAGATGTACCGAAAGCTGGAAGCTATTTTCAACTCTTCAGAGCCAAGTGATATACTCAAGGGGCTTGATGAGCGCGAAAAGAATGTGATGGGGCGCGGTGAAGCTTGCGGGCGACTCTGCAGCCACCGAATGTCAACTCGCTCGAACCGACTTCTTCAAGAGCTCCACGTCTCTGTGGCCGATTTGAACAACCAGATGCACAAGGCCCTTGTGCGAATGGAAGCTGAAGACAGAAACCGTACACTCAGATCTATTTCAGATATTCCATTTCATTTTCACCACAACGCGATTAAGGAGCAGAGAGTAGACGGGACCTGTGGTTGGATCTTGGAAAGGAAGGAGTTTACAGATTGGAAAGACTCCGACAAGAAGCCTCCTATTGCAGCTCCCAGCATAGAGTCCGCTGTTGCGGTTCTGTATGGTTCTCGTGAGTGCCCCCCAAAGTATATATAAAGACATGTCCGCTCATCTTTCGCAGCTGGCTCTGGCAAAACCTTTGTTGTCTCCAAGGTCGTTGACCATATCCTGGGTCATGCCGAACCCAACGACGCAGTAGCCTTTTTCTACTGCAAACGGGAAGAGAACAATCGGAGGACCCCGGGGCATATTTTCGCTAGTCTTTTACGACAGCTTGCCTCGCCTTGCGGTCAACGCAGGTCAATCCATCGAGCTATCCAAGGCCGTACAAGTGAACTTGTGGAGGGTGTTGCAATCCTCACCCTCAAAGAGTGCGTCGAGCTAATCATTAAGGTCATCAAGGATTATTCATCTACAACGATCATCATTGACGCACTTGATGAATGCGACCGGGATCAACGTGTAATGCTAATGAGCAGCCTGGACCGTTTGATGGACCAGAGGAGTCGACTCAAAATATTCATCTCGAGTCGGAGAGACAAGGATATCCGATTTCATTTCAAGTCGAGACCTATCATTGAGATGAATGCGACTGACAACCAGGACGACATAGTACGCTTCGTGGACTCCAGGCTGTCTCAGGATCCTCACTGGGAAGGTCTCCCTGGACGGCTCAGAGATATTATCCGGACAAAACTCCACCAAGGGGCTGGAGGAATGTTTCAATGGGCTTCTATTCAGCTTCGTCATCTTGAACAGCTAAAACTGTGGACGGAACCAAACATCCGGCAGCAACTTGCGCTTCTGCCAAACGACCTCAAAGGGTCTTACGACATGGTCTGGGAGAAAATCAAGAAGATGCCCGACTACGAGCAGCGATGTGTTATGAGGGCCTTTAAATGGGTCCTCTGCTCATATGAGCAGCTAAATACTCCGGGCCTCTCGATGGTAATGCTGATTGACCCCGAATTAGATGAAATTGACGACCTGAGTAAGGGGCTTGAGGAACACGAAATCAGTGCTCTGAGCGAAAACCTGCTCGTCTACGACAAGCAATTCGACATTTGGCGCTTCTCTCACTTGTCAGCACGGGAATACTTTGAGCAACATCACTGTTCGATGAACGAGGCCGTCTCGTTCGCAGCGATGACATGTTTGAAGTTTCTCATCACAGATCCTTGCAAGGCAGGGAGGACACCATGTGAATGCATGAGACAGGCCACACCAGACCAGGAGTCATCCTTGCACGCATCTCAGTGTGGATTTATCAGAGTACACGTTTTAGACTACGTGCGACAAGTTGAAAAAGCCACCACCTCTAACGACCAGAGGCTAAAAGTTCTCCTCAAACGTTTTCTCGGATCACCGCAATCAGGGAGCCTCACCCTCCAGGACTGGATTATGATATACCCGAAGCCGACCCTGAAAGACATCACTATCACTACATTGAAAACTTTACCGTTGTCATTGGTGGTAATGTCCGTCTTTGGCTTATTCAATGGGCTTGAAGATTGGTGGGAAGAAACTAAAACGAGTTTCAGGACGCAAGAGGACCATAGCGTTCAACTCCTGGAACTGGCGAAGCAATACAAACATGCGGATATCCAGGCCTTCATAGCTCATAACATGGTCCAGGAATTCAAAGCAAGGCAGAACAACGACGATATTTCTAGGTCGAAAAGCAAGCACAGTCGTGTGGCCCCTGAGAGGTTGATGGGCCGGACACCGTATCTAAGTTTCCTCTTCGTGGTCAACAAGCTGCTCGTGGGCGTGCCAGAAAGGGACATCTACCATCACCACATTCCGCCCACGACAGCACATGGATACGCGGGAGAGATTCCAAGCAAAGTTATGCGCTACCACGATGGCGTTGTATCCAAGGCTTTTGGCTATCACTGGACCCGATCCGAAACCTCTCTCCCTGCTGGAGGAGTGCTCTTGATGGTCGATGACAAAGGTAACGGGTTTTTAGATTCGTCAACAGGATACCCATGGTGTGGTCAAGAGTACAAGTCATTTGCTGTCTTTGCCTGCAACCCTCTCTTGCCTATCATGGTGATTGATCAAGACCCACTGGCTACGACAAGCACTGGAAGCTGGGATCTCCTGCGGGTTTTTCATCCGCGCCGGAAAGAGCTTGAGGGCCTCACCCAAGTCGTCACCCTTGAGAGTCCTATGGGGGAAGGGGGTGCGCCTGTGCGATATGTAGCTGGGAGAAGTCCTAGTTGGATCCCTAGTCTTTTACCCGAATCGTACCATTCACCGTTCCGCGGCGCACCGCGTTCCTGTGGCTTAGGGGGAGAGCTCTCTATCATACTGGGTCTCATGGCGCTCAGTGGGGATCATGACCATGATACCAATGAGAATACCAATGAGATCTTCCTCGGATCTCGAAATCGTGCTGCGAAGTGGAAATATGGGAAATGGAGCGAAACTGGACAGCCGAGGGGATGTAAGCGCCCCTTGTTCCCCCGTCTGGATACCCGAAAGTATAGCATACTAACCTAGGAGCTACAGACCCGTATACTTCTCAAGATGAGCCTCAAGGATTTCTCTCCATGGTGTTTCTCGATCCAGAAAACCCAAATTCGACACCAGAGATGTTGCATTGGTTTGAATGGGAGCAAGCGATTGTTCGCGAATCTTAGAATGAGCCATTGAGTTTTGCATTATTATAGTACCTCTACCACTCTCGAGCAAAGGGACACAGTGCCTTTACACAAATAGGCATTCCGAATCGGTCTCACGGTCCATCACATCCGAGTTCCGACTCCTGCAATGCAGCCAGGAAGACTACATTACTAGGCAGTTGTGTTGGCATCGGGACTATATGCTAGAGACGTGGAAAGAAGCTGTCTTCTCTGTTAATGTGGAAGCGGCCTGCCCCTGATGGGGCAGAGCGAGGATCGGATAGGAGGTTCTGCCATTACTTAGCACTGGAATACTTTGAAAGCACTACTGGGATGTGAAAACAGCCCCTTCGTTCGTCACAAGGCCGTGCTTGAAGCTTCTCATCACGGATCCATGCGAGGAATAAAAAACAACTTGGAGATGCTACATGTACGCAACACCTCGCACCAAACCCCACAGCTTCGTCAAAGCCACAAACTTGCGCATTCCTCCCAGCTCCCGTCCTCAAATACGTGAAGAAGGTAGAAGGGGTTAGTACCATCAAGGACATCAGGTTATAAGTGCTTCTGAAGTGCTCCCTTGGGTCATTATTCGTGTATTGCCTTTTGTGGTTGCCTTCTTTTGCTTTGTTATTCTGCCTTTTCCTTGCTCTTGATGATTTATCTGCTTGTCTCACTCTCAAATTTCTTTGATCTGCTGCATGTTTGTTCTGTCATTGCTCATTGACCTTCTCTGTCCTTGGTGTACCGCTTGACCTTCTCCCGAACTCAGTGTTGTGTTCTTGCATTCGACATTTCTGACCTGGCGGCAATGTCTCCTTTTCTTGTGTTGTCATACTTGAGTCGAAGTATTGGGTTTTAATTCGGAGTTGGAATTGGCGATGGCTGAAATGGAGACAGCGGGCCTGTCCCCATGCCAATGGCCCAGCAACGTGGTTGCGCGGAGATTGAAGACCAGAGAACTCTTTTTTTTAGGATCGCGGCGGCTTTTGTGAAATTTGCTGAGCGAAGAAAGGAGTGTGCTTGTTGTGGAAGGGCTTTGTGTCTGCGAGAGGGTTTTCCCTATCTATCATAGCATTATCCCATTTTGTATTATTACTATTATCTCTGCCACCTTCAGGTCAGAGAGGAAGCATAATAGTAAAAGAACACAGTTTCTTTCCACAAATAGGCATTTCGTTTTATATCTTACTGCTGTCGCCGGATTATGCCACCAACCCACAGTGCAAGTGGATTGCTTAGTGCATCAGGAGCGATAAAACAACGACGTCGTTGAATACTCCTGCTCCTCGGGGTAATCACTTACCGTTCAATAGACTGTGATTTTATGATATTATAGATTTATGGCATCTCATTCAGCGTTACCATACATTTATAGCATCTCATTCAGCGTTACCACTATACGTTTATAGCATCCCATTTAGTATTACCACTATACATTTATGGTATCCCATTCAGCGTTAAAGTGCCTATCCACCTATTTATGTCTGTGTCGGTCCTGGTTTCTCGGGCCGAAGCTCCTTCTTACTGGCTTAGTTAACTAAGCAACTGCTATAATGGAAGGAACGCCTTCAACATCTAGCCCTGCCATTGAGGAAAGGACACGCCAAGATGGGCCTTATACTAATGTCGTTAGTATCATAACTCTGCCACCCTCAGAGGGATTGGAGGAGATACATTAGCAAAAGAACATAGTATCTACACAATATGGGCATCTCATCGGCCTAATGCCATGCAAAACAATAACCCTATCTCAATAGACTTTACAGCTGCATCGCCGAAAGAGTAATCCGGCCTCTATCAACCTTATCCATCTACGATGGTCTTCCAAGATGACACTTTGCCATTTGGATGGAATGATAAAAAGCCTCAATACAACTCATCATGATCATCTCCTCTACTGGGATCCCATCTCTAGTCCTGAAATTCACGCTGAGCTTGCTGAAGAGCGACAATGTCTCCGATAGACTCCAACAGCCCCGGCTGCTCAGGCTTCCACCCCAACAATTTGTTGGCCCGGATCGCCTGACCCCTGGAGTTGGACCCCCAACGATAAGGGCCCTTGGGATCCAGAGTGTTAGTCGCATCCCAATCCAGAACATCAAGGTCTTTCGTCGCAATATACCTCCTTTCGAACGCTGCATCAGTGATGGCCCTTGATATCTCTCCCCAGGCGACACTCCCACTCTCCGCAAGGTAGTACCCTTCACTATCCCAAGAGGCTCTAGCCCCGCCATCTGCTGCTGAGTCGGCGAGAAGCATATATAGCTTGGACAAGTCGCGAATGTGTACGTAGTGCCAGATATTTTTGCCCTCTCCAACGATAAAGCCTATGCCACGTTCCAAGATGTGGGTGGCCATGGTATAAACCTGCGTGCTCGACTTGTTTCCCGGCCCGCGGCCCTCGCCGTAGATGCAGCATGGGCAGATAATGGCTGTCTTGAAGTGCTTTGGAGTTGTGATGGTTGCAGTTACGATGCCGTCGACGTTACGGTGGAACGCGTCTGCTGGCAGGTCGATCAGCTCCGAAACACCAGACCAGTCATTAAAGACCTTGTCCCGTTGAATGCCACAGGTCTTGGCCCGTCCATCAGCATACGTGAGAATACCGGTGCCCGACGTATGAATGTACCAGCCAGGGCGGTCAGCCGTGTGCTGAGCCATGCCCTCTAGGAGGGCCTTGGCTGATGCTTCGTGATCACAATCAGCAAAGTCTGGTTGTAGTTAGCCACAATAAACAAGCCAGTGTAGGAAGAATACTCACGAAGTACAATATCAGCCCGTTGGGCTTCATAGCGAAGCAAATCTACTGAGTCCAAATCGCCTCGGACCATGCGAACTCTAGGATATGTCTCCTGAAGTCTCGCCGCAGCAGTCTCGCTCCTGACCAGAGCCGATATGTGCCATGTAGGACGGCTATGGTAGGCCTCACAAAGAAAGTCGCCTCCGATGTATCCAGTAGCACCTGTGCTTCACGCATCTGGGTTAGGTCAAGAACATTCCACGGAGGAAAGGCGGTCGGTTCTCCCGCAACCTTACATGAAAAGCTTAGAGGTCTCCATATTGACTCAAGTGTTGCTTTAGCCTGGCGAAGTTCAGGGGATCTGTAGATCTGCAGGCGTTTATTGACTGCTGACTGATGATCATGAAGTAGATAGGTAGCTTAATGATATTTATATGCCGCTATTAACGTTATCCCCCCCACTGCCGCTGTCATGCACGCAATAGTTTATTAATTGAAGAAGTCTGCTAGCCTGGCGTGACCATCTTCTAGAACATCGGGCGTTCAGGTAAGCATTCGCCCAGTTTGTGCAGTTTGATAGGGCAGCCCCGGGTGATGAAGTGGATAAGGCGTAGGGCGTAAGGCGTGTAGCGTTGCATGTCCCGAGTTTCGCTGTTTTGTTGATCCTCGTCCCAAATTCCCGAAAGATTCACATGCAGGCGCGCCCTTACGGCGACATGACATTGAGGCTCATACGTTGAAGAGATAGGCCGTCAGGTTTCGCGTCGCATACCCACACGCTGCTCTAGGACCTTCCGGATAGGAGTCGGAGTATCTCTCCTATCTGGCCTCTTAAACTAATAACCACAAAGAGCCTAGCATAGCCCAGAGAACACAACCAGCTGAGAGGCGTGTCAATGTGGCGCCAAAGTTCTCTTTATCCTGCCCAGCCTTCTTAACAGCGTCCTGATACGTTGGCCAAGGCCTGTCCAACTGTCCAGCGCCATCAGATACAACAAACGTAAGTTCGCCGTCAATTATTCTCGACTCGGGATCATCAACATGATGCAGGTACTTGTACCCACAAACCATGACCATAGTACCATCCTTATCCTCGTCATCGTCATCGCAGTCTCTCAACAGTCCTTCCCAACACCGCTTTGCAGGCATATAGGTAAAGTACCCCGTCTGGTTGGCCGGAATCCCCTCCTCAGAAACGGTGTAGGGCAGCACAATCGTGCTGTTCAGGTCCACACTTCGCACTCGTTCTGGGGCAGCTGCATCACGAACCGCGTCTAGGATGGTTTGCTTGTCCGAGACGGTGACGTTGATGGTTGAGTTGACGGTGATGCCCATTTTGTATCGGTCAAACTTGCAGGTTCCTTTGTCTTCGCCGCTCTGGCGAATGCGCTCTTCGGTACAATTTACGGATTCCGATGTACGGACTTGCTGCCCATATGTGTCCAGGCCATCTTTTCCGTGTTTTCCTTTGGGTTCAAACTATTTACAGGTGCGTTCGGATACTGATGAGACCAATGCAGGGAGTAGGTAGAGGATGGTAGTTGTTAGGAACTTCATGCTGCCGGTTTTCGATGCTGAAATCGCCAAGTCTCCGAAGAGAAGCAGCGTTCCGGATAGTTCTTCAAGCAACCTTGCCAGGTTACATATGTGCTAGTACACAGGCTAAAGGATCACGTATCCCGTCGTGAGTGACGTTGCGGGCATTTCGGCTACAGAACACCGATCCTTCACAAGTGCAGCACCCGGGTTGATCAATGCAACTACAGCCTCGAGAGTCCGAGCTATCCACCTCACAAATAATAGAAATTTTCGGCAACGATCCGTCAATTTAGCTTCTTCACTCAAAGTAGAAATCCCCGTTCTCTTATGACCTGATTGCTAGTAGAGACCAGGTTAGTCATTGGCCAGGACTAGCATTGGCGCACGTCATGGAGGGTCTGAATCCGAGCACGCATTGCATCGCCCCGAAGGATTCTACTCTTACCGACCGGCTGTCTGGTGATACTATAACGACGTGGTAGAAACATTTCTACTAGCCAATATGACTGAATTCCCTAGATTAAATCGACCTCGCCGATCAAAGGCTGCGCCCTGGTTGAAGCGGCTAGCTTTAGTATCGAGTTTGTAGGCTTGATGCAAGGCAATTCAAGCATCGCCAGTGCCTCAGCCACGGACAACAGCCCCCCTGGATAACCCTTGATCTGTGTTCCATACTGCTCCCGCGCAGTCAGCACTCCCTCATATACCTCGGCTAGCTCCTCGCTGTCCCATGAGCCTTCCCTGACTCTGAGTTTCCTAAGCACCTTGACAAGCCTGCGCAAGAGATCAGGGTCGTTTGTGAATGCCCCTACATATGACAGTGATGGAATGATGTCGGCGTCAAACGTGAATACAGGGTGGCACTGGGAACTAGTAAAACCTGCCATGCTCTCTGCCTGTTCCACAATAGCTTCTAATTCGCCTGGGAGAATAGTTGCCTCGATATCCAATGACCAATGATCGTCCTTGAGCAAGGCTTGCCAGGTTCGTTGATGCAGTCGGAGTTTTGCGACAAGGTATTGCTCTTCCGGTGTAATAGCATGCTTGGAGCCTTCAACATACAAGTCAAAGCAGGCACTCCACCATTGAAACCGTGCATACATCATACGATAGGTCTCCTTGTCCACCTCGCTGAATTCGAGTGGCACATCGTCGTCGTCGGGAGGGTTGTTTTGAAATACCTGCTCGTAAAAGACTTCGTGGAATATCTCGAATCGGTGTAACTCGTCTCGAGCCGCGGCTGCTGTTGGAAATGGTGCGAGATGAAGAGGTGCAGTAGCAAACTGAAATGAGTCCGGATGACCAAACATGGTGAGATGGGACAATATCCCATCGTCCATCAAGACTGAAGCATCCAAAGCCAGCCGAGAGAACAACAAGGTCAAGTCATCAAGTCCGTCATCTTGAGAAATAATATTCTTATCATCATGGTAAACACCGCAGAGTTTCGGTGTCTCGACTTGAGACACACTTGTAGTCGACCTCAGAGATGCAAGCAGGCGGGAACCGGCTCGTAAATGTCTCAAGGCCTCGTCATATCGGCCTCGCATGTTCTCGACGCAGATGAAGATGAGGCAGCACATGAGGACTGTCCTCATGTTTCCCGAGTCCGGGCTGAACATGTCGGGGGTAAGATGTCGTATCGAGAGGTTATAGTGCTTCAAGAATAGATTGAGGCACTGCTGCTCCCTCAAGGACTGAAGAAGTGAACCTTGCTGCGACAGAAACGACCAATGTGCAGCGCCCAGCGCGATCAAAGCATGACGCACCGCAGCCAGGTCATGGCCTGTACGGGGGACATTCTGGCACCAGAAGTCGTGTCGAGTAGCCATGTCTCCTAGATGCTGGACTGTGTAGGATATAGCGTGGTGAAACGCCATCTTTTCGAGAGGCGAACCGGTGAAATCACCAAAGCGCGGCTGATACACGGATGGTGGCGCCATGGGAATTCTCTGTTCCGATCCATTGAGGATCATCTGGTATGAGGGAGCTCTTTGATAGCCATCGCATACGACCTTGTCTTTCTGGCACCTCTGGCATGTCGGCTTTTGCTCGTCGCACTTTAGATGGCGTTTCCTAGTAATCTTGCTTTAGCATCGGAACGCTTGGGACCGCTCACGGCAGGGAGTTCTTACTTGCTGGTGGTGGCCGAAATTAGCTCGAATCATTGGATCGTCGGTATGGCTGGCTTACCAAGTAATGCAACCAGTCCTCACCCGTGGTGCCCTGGCTCTCGTCCATTTTACAGGCACGCTGTTTTTCTCGCGCTTTCTCATTTTATGGAGTTGTTCATGCTTGGCAATTGGGTAGCTGAAGGCGAGATGTTGCTTGCCTGGAGTCAAATCCGAGGTCATTTGCGGATTAACATTATTGCTCTCCCGCTTGCCGTCTCAGTTTTACTGGCTCCTTCGTATATGAGATGGCGCCATCGTTAGGGGGGGAGATCTGTTTGACTCATGCCAAGAAGATGACTCATGAGAGTCCCAGATTAGTAGGCCAGCCTGGAAGAGCTCATAGGCTGGGCCGGGACATTGAGAAGAATACTTTATCATAATAGCTTGGTACATCCAATTCCAGGATCCTAGTCCACACAATTGACTTTGACGAACGACACGGCCTTCCTGTTGGTCGATGAAGGCCTCCTCGGAGTGGGCAGGTATTGAGTCATCTAGCACAGGTCATCCTACCTGTTCCCAAACTTACTGCCTTTCCTGACACCATAGCCATACGAACACATTCAGGGACAATGGCACGGCCCGTCATAGCAATGTGCCAGCGCATACATGCGACACGGTTCGTGGAGAAATATATAGATGCACGTGCCTATCAAAGAGGGTCAACAAAAAACCCAGCCATGGTTTCACCTGCCAGACGTACCTTTCGGGATAGACAATGACATATCCTCGGCGCTCCCCGTTGAAATATGTAGTTTCAAGACCGGCATGAAAACGATCACCGGTCCCTCTTTTCCAAACCTGGTGGCCAGGCCGTTGCGTAACGCCCTCGACAAATCCATCCTCGGGTCCGATATCCTTGCTCAGCGGTGTGCTCAACACGAATTCCTGCACACCCTCAAAGGACGAGACTGCCTTTTTCAGTGCTTCAAAATCGAGGTTGTCAAACCTGTCGCAGTCTGGGATACATATGTCGCCATCGGTCTTGTTAAAATACCGTTCCATGCAGCGAGCCGCGACCCAGATCTTGATGCTCCTGAGGTTCTGGAACCGGCCAAGCTGTAGCCAGTGGAAATCATATGGGTTATGAAGATGGTCTGGATGGGCGCTCATAAGCGGTGCAGTGCATGGCACGCTAAATGGGAAGACTGGAGAAATTGATAGCTCCACGCGCGTCGTATACTTGAGGAAACCTGGAGGTCGGTGGCCGACTCCCGGCCATTCTTCTACGCGCGGATGCGGCTCGCAGAATCCGACGAGCATCTGCCAGGCAAATAGATCCGTAAAGACAAAGGTTGTTGACTCGTAGATGGACTTGAGACATTCTTCAGACCTAGAGACAAGTCAGCCTTTGAGGTGCGAAGATTGCTGCTTGTCTTCATACAGAACTTTGCACGACAGTACCATCGGGAGGTAAGGGCCACCGACTGGCACACGAGCAAAGGTTGCCTGGCTTTTCTTCCAAAAGCAATTCGACTTTGCAGTTTCCATAGCCTTCTTCCAGTAACGACTCAAGCTCTTCTCGGGCTTGCGAGGAAGAAAATCGTCGATCGTCAGCGGGGGTTTCGTCCAACAACGCCATCCCGAGGTAGTATCGATCTCATTTACATGCTCGCCGTAAATCTTCTCGATGGATTCACCACATGCCCAGTGGTTGCGCCAAGGTGACTGGAGACGTATCTGGTATGTCACGCTTTGGAGAGCCTCCCCGGATGCATTCTCCTGGATCCGCAAGAGCTCGACTTCCTCTTGCAGCTTGTCCTCGACCTCGAAGTCTGTCGTGCATGGCCAGCGGCAAAAGTGCGCGCCGGTTGCTTGCTTTAGCGCCCTGTCCCACTCCCAGTGAGACACAATGTGCTGGCGGAGACCACAGGATCGCCAGAGTTCGAGGTAGATGGCGTCGCGGACTTCGCGGGGTAGGCGACTGACGAAAGCAGACTGTGACTGAGGGTGTATGGGCATGACGAAACGCTCTGAGATTGATGAGTGCAAAGCCCAAGCTCGTCGCGTGAGGTACGGTGC
Organism: Fusarium setosum; assembly: GCA_013623625.1. Lineage (NCBI taxonomy): Eukaryota > Fungi > Ascomycota > Sordariomycetes > Hypocreales > Nectriaceae > Fusarium > Fusarium setosum. Next base: position 12,138 of record JABFFE010000723.1, on the reverse strand, counting down.
TCCAGATATGGCCGGTGGGATTTGCGTTGCGTGTTGCAGGAGGCAAGACTAGCCCAGGTGGTGGTTCGTTGGTCCAGGCGTTGTTGGGTGGCGGTTCAGCGCGGTAAGGATGCCAATCCTTGTATCGTCAGCTAAAACAGGTCGGCAATGCGAGCAGAACAACAATGCACATCGAAGAAAGGCCGATATCAATACTAGTGCGTAAATATCTCTTCATGCATCTTATGATTGTTTAGGTATCGACTTCTGTAAGGCGCAGTAGCTCGGTCGCAGCACCCTCCAAGGTAGCAGGCTCATAATAACATCCTCTGAAATGCCTATTTGTGTAGATACCGTGTTCTTTTACCATCGTGTTTCCTCTGACCTGAAGGTGGCAGACTTATAATAGCAATAATAACATCCTCATTTCAACCATGCTCATTTCTCTCACATCGTCTGCTTCATCTTCTTTAGGGTTATCATTCTGGAGCAAGGCATAGCCTACCCATATCTTAGTTTGACGGCGGTGCCATCACCAGCCAACGCCCATCCCATCCCTCAAACTCCTCCTCAATCAGCCGCGCCGTCTTGTCCCACGGGACGCGAAAAGCCCCCGAGTTGAACATTGGCGAGTAGATGACCGCGTTGACATTTTGGTTCTCCTCTAGCTGTACTCTTAGCTGCTTTAGAGCGCTCGTGGTCTGGGCTAAGATCCTTGTAGCGGTGTCTCGTCCCGGTTTTCCGGTTGCCTTGTTCGGTCTTCCGTATCCGTAGCTCGTGAAAAGACAGACGATGTGTATGTTCGGCGCACCGGCAGCTACATCTGACGGCTGCGGTGGGATGATGAGGCAGCGTCCGACAAGGCTCTGGGACGGCCATCGTGTCGAGGGGTCGGTCTTGAAAGCCTCACAGAATTTCTTGTACTCTGTGCACGCCGCGGGGAAAACGATGGCAAGCTCGGCTGCGATTCCGGATCCCCATTCCGCGAGGCAGTTTGTGGCGTGTACGAGGTAGGTATTCGGAGGTAAGGAGGGAATTGCGTTGAGCGTCGTGTGCTCGAGTGCAAATGCAGAAGCCGCCATATTGGATCAGGCACGATAAGCTTCTGACTCTGGAGAATAGGAAGCGTTTGATGAGAGAAGGGTTGAAGTTGTCTTGTCGGTGATAGTTGAAATGTGAAGTCGTCAAGCCTGTTCAGGAAATTGGTGAAGAGCTGTGACCGTGACTCACCGGCGTGATTTAGCGGGCGGCTGGCTTGGGCAGGTTTGTTTTACAAACACAATCAGAAGCAGCAGCCCTATCAAGCCACAGCTGAAGGCATTCGTTTGCTGCTCAATAGAAAAATTGTTGACATTGTGTCACTTCTGTTTGCAGAAACCTTGACGAAGTTCTGGTTCCAGCCTGGCAACAAACGAAGCCACAGATAATGCCTGATTTCTGCCTGATCGCCACACAAGCCCAAGGGTAGACATAAGGTAATTAACAATGATTGATGAGAGAAATTGTCTCAATTCCTAGGTTTTTGATCGCTGGTGACCCGTCAATAAAGCACCCGGGATATATCGACCAGTGACAATACCCAGTCAAGAACGCCATCGAGGTCCACCTCTGGGATAGAGACATGCCTCAAGACATGATAGGGCCAGGGGTCCCCTTGAATCTTGCAGGAAACTCAAAGCCAAGGGTTGACGATTTCTCAATCTTTTGACAGCGGGAGAAAGCAGCATGGGCACCAACTTTCCTGGGAAACTCCAATTTCCCACGCCTCCTTCACTCTGAACGCATGTCACATATCATTTACTGACTACCTATCAAAAGATAGACTGCCACGCCGGTCATGGGATTCTTTTCGGAGGCATATCACTCCTCAGGCGCACCCTACCCGAACATAACCGACCAAACCTCCGGCGCGGGGTTATCGAGTATCAACGATCTGATCAATAATCACTTCGCAGTTGAAAGAGGGATGATGGTTCGATCGGGGAATTTCATAAGATGCCGCTTGTCATTTTCTGAACCGGCTAGTCTAGATCATAGAAAGGGCGTAAGAGCATCGGGGTTCGGGAAGTAAAACCCGCACAAGTACCTCGACCTATAATTTCTTGCGGCGAGTGACCAGGTGCAAGTCAATATTCCGATGTGAGTCACATTCAATACAGTCGGTACTCTGTCCCAAACCCAACCCAGTCGAGACTTGTCTGGCGTGATTACTAGCTCCCTGCACCGACACGTTCGTGGACGAGGCTGTGGCATGCCCGTTCGGCTTTCAGCCCAAGCTTGGCATGCTATACTTTACTACCAATAGGCAATATTACTCCAACCTCGGCTATTCTCAACGCAGATGCGGAGTGCTGACCTCATCGCAGCTTGCCAACTATATAATCAATATCGAGCTTGCTCTGAAGGCGCCTGGTTAACCCTCTTGTCACATACAGTTCTGGTCAAGTCGAGTTTACTCATAACGACACCTTCCAATATGGTAGACACCGAACCTCAAGCTGTCCAGGTCACCAAGACCACCAGCGGCATCACGACAATCACAATCAACCGGCACCACCGGAGAAACGCAATCGACGGACCGACAGCCAAGAAACTCACAGAGGCATTCTTGGCCTTTGAAGATGATCCAACTCAAAAAGTCTGCGTCTTTCACGGTGCAAACGGAACATTCTGTGCGGGCTTTGATCTACACGAAGTCGCCAAGTTCAATCCGGACGACCACCAGTACAAAGGACCGATTATCGATCCAAATCACCAGGTAGAAGGGCGCAATATCGGCCCTATCGGTCCGTCGAGGATGCAGATCAAGAAACCCGTCATCAACGCCGTCTCTGGGTACGCCGTTGCAGGAGGCCTCGAGCTATCTCTTCTCGGCGACATCCGGGTCGCCGAAGAAGATGCCGTCTTTGGTGTATTCTGTAGAAGATTTGGCGTTCCCCTCATCGACGGAGGCACGGTTCGCCTCCAAGCTATTATTGGTCTCGGCCGCGCTTTGGACATGATCCTCACCGGCCGGGGGGTTGGTGCTCAGGAAGCCCTCCAGATGGGACTCGCCAACCGCGTTGTTCCCAAAGGTCAGGCCCTGACCGAAGCCACCAAGATTGCGCAACAGTTATTGGCTTTCCCCCAGGAGTGCATGAACGTCGACCGCGCCAATTGTTACTACTCTGCATACAACGCTTCCTCCTTTGAAGACGCGTTGAGACACGAGTTCGAAAATGGTGTCAAGGTGGTTACGACAGAAAGCATCAAAGGCGCGGCTCGATTTAGTGGAGGAGTTGGACGACATGGAGCTTTTGAGGAATCTAAGATTTGATGAGAGGCCCAAATACGTCTGGAATAGTCCCGGAATAATCCCCGCTTAGTCTTGTATAATCCGCTGATGTAACTTTTCAAACTTGTTGTCCTTCTTACCCTTAGTCCGGCGAAAGCTTCAACTTCTTCCAAGTCTACAGGAGATACTGCGAAGACGAAGAGAGTCCTGGGTGGTGCACACATTGTTGACAGCGTGGCGAAGGGTGCGGTCAAGATATAAAAAGCCTTTCTACGCGATGTGGCAATTTTAACAGTGCTAAATACAACTCTTCGGTATAATCTCTCAACTTCTTCTGCCTGCAATGGCCTTTGACAGATATGAACGCCTCAACAGCAGCTAGGTCCAACAGTGCGTCCCTCAACCTCATCTCACTCATCCTCGCGTCCCCTACTCGCTCTCCTTCTGCTCAAGATCTTGCAGCTTTTCCTTGATCCATTTGTCAAAACCTTCCTCACCCAAGGTACTCTCCAGAAACTGCTCCAGCCGCGGACTCATGTCGACCAAGCCCTACAAGATGACATTGGCCCGCTTCTGCTGCGTTTCCTGCTCCATCATCTCTCGTAACTCTTCAATCTTGGACGTAAGCGAAGTAGCGTGGTATTCGTCGATGCCAATCCTGTTGGAGACCCTAAGATGTCGCGCCCTTTTCTCGGCGAGTTTGTTCTCCGCCTCTCTCTTTTGGTTGAGGAGCGTTGGTTGGTTACTCTCGTACTCGCCCATGGCGGTCCGAAGCACAGGCGAAGCGATCAATGTGTTGCTATCAACAAGCCGTCGCAATTCCTGCCCGAGCTCGAGTTCAGCTGTGTTGCGTCTGATAACACCATCCAGCGATTCCTTAGCCTCATCCGCTTCTTTGCTCGCTCGTCGTTTCTCTTCCTTGTTGGCCTCTATGCTCTCCAGCAGCTTCCGGTGCTGCTCAGAAACGATGCCAACCTCATTCTGGGCCCGCTTGATGAGTGTGTCTGACTGGGAAATTCTTTCCTTCAGCCAGCCAAGGTGGATGGCACGAGGGTCCGGCTGCTGTAGTCGCTAGTAAATTCTGTCAGTCCTGGGCCTGTAACATTTTCGCAAAGACAGGGATCTCACATTCTGAGAGCCCAGAGTAGTGTTCATGGGAGTGTGGTTAGGACTCGGCGCCGAAGGGCCTTCGGAGGTGGGCAGGCGAATGTTTGCAACAGTCTCAGATGCCTGGCCTTGATGACTCTGTTCGGGTTGGAAGACGCTAGACGCGTCTGCAATGTTTACATAGCGACGCGTTGCAACGGTGATGCAATTGTCATTGTCGGGAGTAGAGCTCTTGCTGAGCTTTTCTCCTCCCAAAGGCGTAAACTTGAGGGTGACAATGCGTCGCTTTCTGGGAGGCTGCGATTCAGAAGTCAGTGGCTCTGGCGAGTCTTGCCCGTCCGTCCAGTCGTACAATTCAGCGATGCGCCTGCGGGCGTTTTTCTGAGCTAGTCTTGTCAATAACTCGATCTGATCTTGGAGATCCAATTCGTACCTTTTCCCCTTGTTACCATTTGCCTTTCTGCTTCATCACGATGCTCGGTCGCTTCGCTCGAGGGTAGCGACGAAAGCGATGACGTGGTAACCTGTTCCCCCCCGTTGCATTTGGCGGCCAGCCAGTCTCGCGCTTCTTGAATGACCATTCGGTTCAGCTTGCCAGCGTATTTGGGCATTGGGTGATGGACCGAGTTGACGCGTAGGAAACCAAGCAGCTCATCCATTGTGACACCCGGGGTAGCAGGCAAATACACTACGACCAGGGAGTAGAACTCTTGGAGCATGGTTTGGCCCCAGATCGTGGGCTCAAAATCATGGACCAGCTGCCATGGCCACTGTCCGGTTGCGTTGTGAACCCGGATGAAGTTGTTGATGGCCGGTAAGGGTGCGCTATTGTACGGCGGGGGGACCTGAGGGTCCGGAGCCATGGTTGGTGAGGGCGAGGGCCTTTAGGTCTGACAGCGCTCTGAACAAAGATGACCAAGAAGGCTCGAGACGAAGACCCGGAAGGTGGTGAGTCAGGCAAGGTTGGAAGGTGGTGGAACTTGGCGAAGAAGAAGAAGAAGAAGAAGAAGAGAAGGGGGTGATTGCACGAGCGACTGCACTGGCAACGCACTGCTTGTCGGCGACAAACAAAACCGCTGCACTTGGTATCAGAGATTAGTGCGTAGGGGCGTCAGGCAAATTGGATCCCGGCCCTCTCACTCACTACCTTTGATGAACCCAAAGGTTCAGCCATAAAGAACTGGCCACGACCTGGTTGATTATTGCTGTGCTTGCAAACAGTGAATGCTCTCACAGCGACTGGCTATGTCGAATAAGAAGCCCTGACTTGCTTTTGCGGGTTTCGCCATTTGCTTGCCAGTATTGCCTTTGAGCGTTGGCAGGGTACTCACTCCCGTGTTTGTCCAGGCAGGCGGCAGCTTGTTTGCCTCGTTCCATTGGTTGATCTGCAACCTTGTGTGACGCTTTTCAGCATTTCACATGGGCAGGTAAACGGACGACGGGGAGCCATCCTGAGGGCTAACGTTGCCACCAAATGTTGTGTGACGGGCCGACGGAATTTGGAGATTGAGCCGTAGCAGCCAGCAAAGTCTCAAGAAACATCATTTTCCAAACTACCGCTTTTTATACCATCTCTCTCCAGTTGAAGGGCTTGGGCCTCGCACGGTTGTTGCATCTATAAATAGCACGCCGGCTCTCCTCCTTTTACGCATTCACAAGCGAAAACCCGTCTCGTAACAATGCGAAAATTATACGAAAACCCATATCCGCGCATTTCTTCGTTTAAGTCCCACCACCCATGACGCGGCCAAGATGAGATTGGAGTCGGGTACGAAGATTTGGCCGATCGGTGTTTGCGCTTAAAAGAGGGCGACCCCAGCGGCGAGGTCATTCACAACCCAAGCCTTCATTCCGAGACCCTGCGCTACACTCGCTCCCACAGTTCCTTTTTTTCTTCTTCTTCTTTTGATCTCTTCTCATATACCGGATAGTTATATTACTCCCACGCCAACACCAATATCGTACAATTGTTTTTATCACCACTTCCAACGCCCATCTCAACACGGTTACAGCAAACTTCAACACCACCAGCACGACACTGACCATCAGCCGCAATGGCAAACGATACCCAGACACCCCAAGGCTACGCGCCCTTCGACTTGTACCCGTACAACCCAGCCCAACCTCCAGCATATGCTTTCCTGGCACTCTTTGGGATTGCAGCAGTCCTTCACTTCATCATGATGTTCCCCTACCGATCAGCCTTTCCCATTCCCATGATTATAGGAGCTGGCAGGAAGTAGAAACCACACCTGCAGACACGCTCAACATCAGCTAACATATCTTGTTCCTAGTGGAAGCCACTGCCTATTGGTTCCGATCACGCTCTCACGACAACCTCCGCCAAACCCTTCCCTTTCTCCTCCAGAACCTGCTCGTCCTCGTCGCGCCGCCCTTCCTCGCCGCCACCATCTACATGTCTCTCGGCCGCATCACCCGAGCGCTCAGAGCACAGGAGCTATCCCTCATCAGCCTCCGCTGGATAACTAAGCTGTTCGTGCTCGTCGATCTCATCTGCTTCGTCACCCAGACCGCCGGCGCCATCATGTCCGGAAGCGAAAAGCCCGACGAGGCCAAGCGGGGCCAGACCATCATCATCGGCGGTCTGACCCTTCAGATAGGCGCCTTTGCTCTGTTTATCATCTGCATCCTCACCCTTCAGATGAGACTGCGATCGAACCCCTCGGCTCACTGCCTCGTCGGCGTGGTGTCTCACTATGGACGATATCTCGCTGGCTTGTACTGCACCAGCGGCCTCTTCCTCATCCGAAACATTGTCCGGATTATCGAGTTCAAGCAGGGCTCTAGCGGACCCTTGTTGTCCAACGAAGCTTTCTTGTATGTTTTTGACTGTTGCTTCATGCTGGCTATTATTGTCATCATTCTTGTTCTACATCCCGGCAGATTGATCATGAAAGCTCGAAGGGCAGATCTGATGAAGGATGATGTTTTGTTGGAATCTAGGTAGCCTCCAGAGTTCTTTTGTCACATAAACATCTAGTCTTTTAAACATAGCTTGAAAGAGCTATACAAACACGAGTCAGTAGTCAAATCGCCTCTTGTCGAGTCCCAGAGTTCAATGACCATCCTCGTCAACCAACGGGAGACACAAAGTTTCAAGCCACTTACGTTGTCTCTGCTTATCTCCCACATCATCTCTTCGAGCTCCAAACCTCCATTCGCCCTCGATCTCCTTCGGTCGAGATCCGGACAAAGCTTCGGCCATCGGACAATATGAAAAGTCCACGCTGACAAATGAGCCACAACGACCTGTCTCTATAGGGTCGTTCGGACTTGAATGGTGTTAAGGAATTATATAATGGTCGATTTTGATATTGAAGGTGGTTTGTAACAAGTCTTTGGAAGGGTATAAATATTGAGGGTTATGAGCTCTTCAAGTACGACCATCATCACTCAGCTCCCCAATCGCCACTCTCACAAAACATTACCAAAAATACCTTCTCAAACATGCCTTCCTTTCAGACCGTCCAGAAATCCAATGCCGGCATAAAAGCCCTGCCCAAGGGCCTTGTTGCTCTGTTTATCGGCGCAACATCAGGCATTGGTCAGAGTGCGCTGCAACAGTTAGCAGAGCACGCCTCCTCTCCACGAATCTACACCGTCGCTCGCCCCCAGACGGTTGCTTCCCACGAGAAGCTACTGGCCTCGTTGCGCGAGTCCAACCCCGGTGGCACATACAACCTCATCACGGCTGATATCTCACTCATCTCCGAGGTCGACAAAGTCGTCACCTCTGTCAAGGCAGCCGAGACCAAACTCGACCTTCTCTTCCTGTCCGCCGGTTTCATGCCTTTTGAGGGCCGTACGGACACTAGCGAGGGCCTCGACCCATCCATGACCACGCGGTATTACTCTCGAATCCGCGCCGTCCAGCAGCTTCTTCCGCTGCTCAACAGCTCTAACGCACCCAGCCCTCGCGTCGTCTCCGTGCTCGCCGGCGGAATCGAAGCGCCCCTTGTTGAGGATGACCTGGACTTGCGAGACCCGAACAACTGGACCACCTGGAAGTCGTCGCTTCACTCTGCGACAATGGGCACACTCGCCTTAGAGCATATTGCCCACGAGAACCCGCGACTCAGCATCGTGCACTGGTATCCTGGTCCAGTAGCCACTCCGGCCTTGGCCAGGGCGAAGAAGTTTGGCATGTCGCCTCCGGATGAGATGAGTGAGGAAGAGGGTGGTGCTCGCACTCTGTTTTTCGCCACCAGCGATCGGTACTCGGTCCACGGAGGTCTTGTGCCCGCTGTGGAGGGACTTGAGGCGGTCGAGAGGTCTGGCGGAGGGATCTATCTCCTTGACCCCCAGGGCGAGAGAACCGACAACGAGCGTGTATTGGCTGAGATGAGGGGGCGAGGCGTGGATGGGGACGTCTGGAAATTTACCCAAAATGTGTTTGCTGATCATGCTGGCGCGTCCAAGAATGAGCTGTGAGGATCCAGTCAAAGCCAGCCGCAATCTGAGGCGTCTTCCTCCGGGTCAGGGTTCCGCATTGCTATATTAGGACAGTCGTTAATTCAGCACTTGATCGTTTCCAAGCAGGCCCCAATATCTTCATATATTAACCACACTATAGGTAAGGATTAATCATGTTGCCACAACCACTTACAAAGGGCATGCAAGCGCTGTAAGCGCCGACCCATGCAAGGCCCTGGGTGGAGTCGGCCCTTCAGGCAGCCTCGATATTATGAAACAGTACTGCGCCAACTGAATCCTCGGTTGACCAAACATCTATTCACATTCTTGTCTGCCTGATTTGACAATCCACTTCGTACCAACCAACATGTTGCCGGTAACTGACTAAAACTGGTTGCAACTCAGTTCTTCCCAGCTCCCCATCTTCCCTTTCAGCCAGCACTCGTCGGACTATTCCTCCCAGGCTTTAGAGCAGCGCATTGCTCTTGTTTTGCTTTCTTTTGGAGCCTAGCCATGACTCGCACGATCTACCTTCTTGTCTACAACAGCCGTCTATTCCCAGCCCACTGGGTTATTTGGATCCCTAGCCAGAGTGATCCAAATATCGGCAAAGTCATCGAGGCGGCAGGAGATGTTGCAACGGGTTTCGACATAACGTTCGAGAGAAACTTCAACATTGGGGAGATTACGCGTACTCATCAGATCATCCCATTGGCTCAAGTCAACGACGACAGCATAGTTGACACACCGGGAGACGGTAGCAATCATGCAGAGCGGGAATCTGAGGGAAATCTCGTACCTCGGGACAAGATTGAGGAAGCAGGACTGAGAGTCCCTGCGCCTGTCAAAAGCCTAAGATCTACTTCCAGTGTTAGTCATCTATCTCCTTTGCCTCTATTCAATAAGTGGTTTCTAAATGTTTTGAGCAGACCTCTCGATCTCAGGTGGAGATTAGGAACTGCCAGACGTGGGTGTATGAGGTTGTAGAGCGGCTTGTTCAAGATGGAATAGTAGACGAGTCTGCTCTCGAGGAGCTTCGAAAAGCCCCAAAGAATTAATTATGTCATATCTGCTTGTATCCTCATGTAGTCGCAGGAAGCAATAGTTGCCTATGTCTCCATGCTTTTAAACAGCTAGGTAACAAGACTCACTCTCTATGAATCTTAGTCGTACGTAGGGTTTGATTGCTTGGTGGTAGCTATAAAGTAGGTGCTTAGCGAGCGACTGAAATCTTTAGCGTGATGCTAAGATTTCTTTTTTTACTAGTTAATTTAAATACATATAGCGCAACTAATATTTTCCCTTACTAAAGAAAGACAATAGTGCAAATAACATTTCCCCTTTGTTAAAGAGGGACAACAGTTCAAATAACAATTCGCCTTCGTTAAAGAGAGACAACAGTGCAAATAACATTTCCCCTCTGTTGAAGAGAGACACCAGTGCAAATAGCCTTTCCCCTTTGTTGAAGAGAGAGAAACCGTTCGGTATCCATCCACCCGCAATCATACCGGCTCGCATAGGCCGTCGCCAGCCCTCTAGGACTCGAGAGACGAAGGGATGTCGACGCACTTGGGGAACAGCTCGATCGAGCGCTGGCTCCACCAAGGGTTCTTCGCGGCGATGGAGATCAAGTCTCTCCCCTCCACGTCGCTGTATTTCCCCAGATAATAGGCAATGTAAACTGTAAAAAAGTGCCCGAAGAAGAACTTTTTGAAGAAATTGTCCTGGTCAAGGTCGATGTTGACGAACTCGATGTTGCGGTTCTGAGGGACCTCCTTTTTACCGAACAGCCCTCGCAGGGTCTCGACCTTGTTCCGCGTGTAGTCGTCGGCATTGGAGTCGCGGAAGGTGACGATGGCCTGCTTGTTGGCCGGGTCGGAATAGGCGGCCACTTCGGTGTGGGAGAACTCGTGCAGGAGGTTTCTGTGAGTCGGGACCATGGCGATTTCATTGAAGAACATGGTCGTCTGCTTGAGGAGGGTGACATACCAGTCCGCCGTGCTCAGCAGGACGATCCGGGACCCCCTCAGCTTCTCGGCAATGGCCTCCGCTCGCTTGAGGGTTCCCTCGTGGAACTCGGCCTTCAGGAACTTGACCGAGTCCTTGAGCTCGGACTGGTATGAGGACTTTGTGATCTTCAGCTTGTGGAACAGATCGAGGAATATCGAGAAGAACTGCTGAACGTGATAGAGGGGGTATTCCCGGTCGGCATGCCTCAGCTTGTACTGGATCAGCGAGGTGCCGTGCTCCTTGCACAGAGCGGCAATCTTCCCGCCCCCAGACAGGACTATCAGGTTTCTGTTGCCTGTCATCTCTCGCACGGTCTCGAAGAACAGGCACGGCTCGACCGACCAGCCGCTGTAGCAGACGATGATGGTCAGCGTGGAGTTGTCCTTGATGACCTCTCTGTCGATAAACCAGTCGCTGTCGTAGTCGTTGATAACCTGGACGTGTACCGGGATGTGCTCCGTCAGAAAGAAGCCCTTGACGATGTCGGACACCACCGAGGAGCATCCCATTCCATAGAAGACAATCCTCTTGAACTCCCCGGACTCGATCCTAGTACGCAGGCTGCTGTTCAGCCCGCCTAGGTCGTACTCGTGGCCCCAGAGTATGCTTTCAAAGAGAGGATCGCCAAGCATCTGCTCGAGACGCTCCAGGCGTGGCTGCGTTGCTGGCGACATTGCTGCTTGTTGTTTCTGCAACACGGTTTTGAATGAGAAAACCCCGAGGCAAGGAAGGGCTTGTCAGTCGTACATACCAGGTTAGAATAGCTTTAGGGTGGGCTTGTAGTCGAAAAGATTACACCTTGTACAGTGGTCGTATGCAGTGTAGCGATGTGTGAGAGAGGTGAGGAACTAGTGTTCTCAATAAGGAGTCCATCTGGGGATCTTATGGCATTTATATAGGCATATCCGACCCACAGCCTTATTCAAAAGGTGCCGGTGGCTGCAGAGTTCACTTGCCTGTATTGCTGGTATTTTTGGGCGGATGCAAGGCTTCTCCTAGGCATGTCACAGCCAAGCTCTTGGTGTAGCTGCCATCTCCCATCCGCCCCTCGCAAGAAACAATCTTAGAGCATGAGTGAGCACTTCCGCGACTCCAGACTTCGCCGTCGCCCGTACCGTCAACCAATCGGTCTCTACTATCTCGACCGACGTCGTTATTACGGACCAATCGGAAAACACCTCATAACGACAGCGGTGGACTCTGCTATGCTGCGCCGCCAGCTGTCTCACGGGTTGCGATCTTGTGGGGATGAGCCTTGGCTTGCGTCCGTTGTCTCATCAGCAGCTCAGATCCGAGCATTCGGAAATCGCGGGAGTCCCCGTAAGCTATCCGTC
>JABFFE010000722.1:0-26658 GCA_013623625.1 Fusarium setosum | reverse complement strand
GTCTATTGAGATAAGGTTATTGTGTTGCATGGCATTGGGCCGATAAAACACCTATAGTGTGTGTAGATACTGTGTTCTTTTGCCTCTGTGTTTCCTCTGATCCCTTTGAGGGTGGTGGAGTTATGATACCAATTATGCCGAGGCAGTTGGGTGGTGTCTTGGCGAGAATCGAAGCACGCCCACGAAGCGATGGAGGCAGGAGATGTTACTAAGAGTGATACAACGACTACAGAGATGCCGGGATCACTTGGCAATAGGAGTGTCTCCACCAGACTGGATCATATCCAGCGCGAAGCGTGGCGTGGGGACGCTGGGCCGAATGACAAGTTTTGAATGATGCCGGCATCAGAACTGAGTTCTGACTCATCCTGATACCCATTGGCAACGGTGTTAGCATCGAGTTTATTATGATGCTAGAGATGTAGAAAGATATAGTGCTCTTTGTTGTTGTGAAGGCAAGCTGCCCTTGACGGAGTAGTCGAGCAACCCAGATAGAATGAAGCCGGATATCTAAGCCAGGATATGTATACCTGTTCGTCACTTGGTCCCAGGATATACACTATCAGAGGAACATACTTCAATCTCTGGCTCACACTACCCTTAGATAAACAATACTTTGTCTCGTGGGGGGATCGTGCTGATCACAAAGGGGAAGACCTGTGCTCAAAACAACAACCCAGGAGACGCATCTAATTGTATGCCTGTATGATAAAGATTACTAAGGATCGTCAATAAAATCATACAGCAAGTCCCTTAAATAACGCTAATCACGTGTTGGTTTTGTAAGCGACTTTTTCGTTTCAGCTTGCGCGGGGCCCCATGACGCGATGCGTGATTAAAAAAATTCAAAATAGCGATTATCAAGCCCTCTCGATAAGTGTGCTTCCTAATCAAGGCCTAAATAAAGCGTTGATTTCTCCTTCTCGCAACTACTCCGTTAACCACTCCTGCATTTCCATAATCCTCTGCTCCTTCAACTAACATCATGGCTTCCGAAAACTCAAGCGGCAACGAACTCGTCGCCGGTTCTCTCTTCAATGTGAACGGGCTCGTTGCGTTGGTCACCGGTGGAGGTTCAGGTCAGTGGCCTGATAATCGGTTGATCACAGTTATTTAACGCTCCGTAGGAATTGGTCTTATGATGACAAAAGTTCTACTACAAAACGGTGCCTCAAAGGTGTACATTGCGGGTAGGAGGAAGCATAAATTGGACGAGGTAGCCAAGTCGCTTGGGTCTAGGGTGATACCAATTCAGTGCGATGTCACCTCCAAATCCGAACTCCAGCAAGCCGTTTCACATATTGAGAATGATGCTGGATATCTTAACCTTTTGGTCTGCAACTCTGGCATTGGAGGTCCCCAAGTCAAGGCCATTACCCCTGAGACAACGTTGGAGGAATGGGCCAAGGCTAACTTTAACACTGATTTCGATGCTTACGTGAACACCTTCGCGGTTAACACGGCTTCAGTCTGGTTTACGACTATGGCATTCCTTGGGCTGCTTGGCAAAGGCAACGATAAAAAGAACGTTGAGCAGACCTCACAAGTTATCATCACCAGCTCTATAGCCGGATACAACAAAAAGGCCCCGGGAGGCTGGGCGTATGGACAATCCAAAGCCGCAGCTATCCTAGCAGCGAAGCAGCTTTCCGTCACTCTTCCGCAGTGGGGAATTCGGTAAGTCCTCGACTCATGATAGTGAATTCATGTTAATTGTTCCAATCCCACAGATCAAATTGCATTGCCCCTGGATGTAAGTGCCAAATAAACCCCTAACGTCACTACAGGCTCTAATTCGCCATCCAGTATTCCCAAGTGAAATGTCGGAGCCAATAGTCAAGCTCTATTCCGACGCCTCCGGACAACCCGGTGCCATCCCTGGAGAGATGGTGCCATTGCACAGAATGGGAGACGAGAAGGACATGGGCGGCACGTTGCTGTACCTTGCATCCCGGGCTGGAGCATACTGCAACGGCGCTGTCATAGTGGTTGATGGTGGTCGCCTGGGCAATTTCCCGGCAGCTAATTAACATGACCTATTGGCAAGTCTGCCTTGCGATCATCCGTCATAGAGCAATAACCAACCACTTTCTTTCCCTCGGGTATCCAATGCCTTGCGAGCCGCATAGAACGGCTTAGTAATTTCACTAGTGCCTGGAGGGTTAGGTGAGGGAGGGAGGCGAGCCGATTAGCCGGTTATGCCATCACCGACAAGTAAACCCTATTGTCTCTTATTCGTCCACATGGCAGCTCCTTTTACTTAGCTCCAGGTTCCCGGATGTAACCTTCCGCGCTGATCGTTCTGCCTTATGGCTTTTTGCATCATCCCCAAGGTTATGGAAGCATCTTGATGAACTGAACACCGCCCATTGACTGTTAATTCTAGAGTCATCTTCATAAAGGAGGTGAGTAACTTGCCGAGGCAGCCAATCTCTTTACACTGATGATCAAGCAATCTCTTCATCATCGGGGTCCGCGGGCTTCGGCAAAGGTAATTTGGCGAGCCGTACTCTCCGGCCCGCCCAGTTTCACCGTCCTGGATAACCGGCATCTCCCTCTAGGCCCCGATCATCCCAATCAGAGGCGCAGTCAAAGCGAGCAGAGCGTCTGGACCATTCACCAGCTGCCGCGTAAGCTGGAATGGTATGATCGCCTTTTTACGCAATTAGCCGTCTCGTATTTCCCTGTTTCGAAGCTTGTCCACGCCACAGCAGCTGGATTCTCGATCGGCCCGCCTCGACACTAACACGAAGTTCCGGAAAAAGCGGACTAGTACGCACTGGTGCTAGCCTCCCAGCTGTGCGGCATCTTGTTGCCGAAATACGCATCACCCAATGGTGATCGAGTCAACCCAAACTTGTTTTAGCGGGCATTGAAGTCAATTTGGATGGATTGCCTCGACACCCTCAAGTACCTACATAAGGCCGCTCTCGTCGACATCTGCTTCTTGATTTGTTCCTTGTACAGCAGCAGCAGCCTTTCTACTTGCACCTAAACAAATTCCCACATTCCTCCTCACCAGCCACATCCACATCTACATTCACCATGAAGCTGAACTTCCTCCTCGCTCTCGCCCTGGTCGCCGCCCCGGCCCTGGCTGCTGATAAGACCACTGATACCACTACCACCACCAAGCACACCACCAAGTACGGTTTCTTCTCCCTTTGGTCTTCTTTGCCTTGAATACTAACAGGAACCAGGACCGCCCACGGATCGAAGACAACCGAGACCAGCACCAAGACGGGCACCGTGTCTACCAGCACCCACAAGGGTGCTGGTCCTACCCTCCACGCCGACGTGATCGGAGCCGCTGGAGTCGTTGGAGCCATCGCCATGCTGGCCATCTAATATGGGGGACTGTCACTCTTGTGCATTATTTTCTTTCTGATCTATTGTCGGCTTGGAATCGATTGGTTGCATCTAGCGTCAAACTCTCAACACGGCGATCTTCTACGTCGCTCGATACCTTAATCTTTCAGTAGATCTAATAATACCTTTTGATATTCTTCTCGCTGAGCAGTTATGCCTGCCAGCGAGATGGGTCTATATCAAGTCATGTAATAACTCTGTTCCCCAATTTGCCAGAGGTGAACCCGTGCCGAGATGGATGCTGTGTTTGAAGTGCCGAATATTCTAGACTGTAAAATTCCAGACAACATTCCACCCCAGCCACATCAGTTTTGCACCTTCAACCAGCCGTGATTGAGTGAGGTATTTCACTAATGCAAAATTGGCGTAAATCACGTCACCCAAAGTGCCCGGCAACTTGGTCTGGGTTGCTGCAACTTGCTAGTACATGGCTCGGCGTCATGTTCCGGAACCCTTCCAGCTCGTATTGCCTATACTGTGGGTCTATTCTAGGCCCAGACAAATCTTCACTCAAGGAAGCGGCTAAGGCTGTATTTGAGTCTTTGTATCAATATTATAGGCTAGATCACGCGGGGAATCGAGTCTAGCAGAGATGTTGCTAGTGTCGGGTAGGCTCGATGCAAGAGCTTTAGTTTTGCCCAAGGCCTCGAGAAACCACGCGAGACTAAACTAATAGCCTCTAAGGGGATAGTGGCTACCTGACATTGGAAAGGGCTTCAGAGACGATGCTTATCATGCATAACGCTAGGTCCTGGATCACTATTGACAGAAGTGTGGTGGCAGTTGACGTGAAAACTAACTTGTCTAGGCGCTGATGAAGGATGACGGCACAGCGCTCTATTACAGATATACCAGAGATTAATACTCGTAGGATTCCCCATGGTGAGGTTCTGCATGACAGTACTAAGATCATAAACACCGTCTCCTAGAAACATAATCAAGCGATCCCCAGCCGTTGCAGTAACGCCCTCCGGACTGCGACTCTCAAGCTGCTCCAGCATATATCTGCCGTGTTCATAGGAGGCGTTACGACATTCTCTATTGTGAAAGGCCTGGAACAAAACGCATCCACGTAGATACCAAGTTAAGCATAATTAGTGCTGATAACGGAGCTGTCACTCTAAGGTGATATTCTAGACGAGGGTCTATTCTAGGGGCGAGTGAGTCAATATTAGATGGCAGCCTCGACGGCCTTCCGAAAATTGTGTGACTAGATCCGTGATGACTGAATAGCCGCGGTTTATCGGGAGATCTGGGGCAGGACTGGTGGGATGATGTGGTAGAGGGAGAAGTGGAGAAGGGAGATGGCGTCGCCAGTTTGCATCACGTGCGTCAAAAGGGGGGTGATAAAGGAGATGGTTGGGACGTGGGGTGCGGGTTTATTGCCTAGATATAGAGAGAATCAAATGAGCCAGAAGAAGGATAATAAAGCCGCCGATGATGCGTGTGTACCTGCGGTTAGATCGTGTTTGCAGACTCTAGTACTTCGATCGCGGACACTATCTCAAGAGGTGGGCAAATTCGATAGATGGCTTGCCAAGTTTTCATTCATTACCAAATGGCTCGTCGATTACACGGATAATCACGACGACCCCTGCAATAGTTTTTTAACGTCTATGTAAATTCCTTATTCATTTCAACTCTATCTGATATGCGCGGCTGCCGGTAGCTTGCCTTCACTACCTATAATAAAGAACACTATATCCTTCTATATCTCTAGCATCATAAACCGCGATGCTACTATATTTGATAATTCTATCTAAGGATAAGTTAAAATTTAGTTCTAATGAATCCTAAAAGGTTATTTTATGTCTCTCGGAGCCTATAGAGACTAACTGCCAGACCAAGCTTAAACTTATCAAATTATATTAAAATCAGATGGGAAATGCTTATAGAGCTTATAAGTTATCGTTTGGTCGGGATACACTTCTCTTTTTTGCTAGTGTAGGCAACAACAGTGGTATCCAGCTTGAAATCACAATAGTCATTGGTATCATGGTTCTGCCACCTTCAGATAGATCAGAGGAAACTCGCAAAAGAACATAGTATCGACATAACACAGGCATTTCATCGGCTCAATGCCATGCAAAATAATAACCTTATCAAATAGACCATCCAACTACATCGCCGAATGAGTCATACAGCCTCCATCAACCTCATCCAAGATGGCTTCCAAGATGACACTTTAAAAGACCAAATGCAAGATGAGACCTTCGCCCTGAAAAGAAAGGCTGCCAGAAGTCAAGGTGCAAAACACAGTTTAACTTGAACACAATAATCGTATGAATATGCCGCTTCTGGCCTGATGAGTCACAGTGGCCAAGTAATTGGGATGACTATAGCATCAGGATGAACAGGGTATGGGCTGTGTAGGTGCTGAATGTGATGAAATAATACGCTATAGTTCTGGGGGCAAGTATCCGGGATCGCAATCGCTGGAAGAGTGCAACAAAAGGAAGATGGACATGGGTTGCGATATCTGCCTGGTGGCCCCGGGGGGGGGGGGGTTACGTCATGGCGGTCTAGACAGAAGCCCAGGCGTATCATCGCCCGATTACTCCGCATTAGTAGGGTGAATCCTCCAAGGCGGAATCTATGTTACCCACTCAAGGAAACGGTCTTATTGCTTTAGATGAGAATCAGTTGAATGATTTCAAGTAAGATATACATAGAGGTTTCGGGGGTCCAGTATGAAGGATATCAACTTTGTTTAGAACCTATAGCCTAAGTCAAAAGCGCCTTTTTAGTGGGAGCCCAGGTACCGAGGGTGCCACTATGTTTGCCGGATCCCCGGGTTAATATCAAGGTTCTCAAACTACAGTATTCGTCATATCATGTTCCAAAGATCCTTTTAGACGAAGAGGATAAAGACAACCCGGTGCCTGGGTACAGGATAAGGAGGACTTGGCATGTGGCTAATCCTCGGCGCATTGCTGCCTCAGGTAGTCGATTCGCGCCGACACCGCCAGCGAATCGATTGCGCCACCGTCGTCTACTGCACAACCAAAGATCTTCCTGAAACAGTGAAACTGACCGATCGATTCCAGTTCGGCGATAGGACCTCGTGGCGGCGCCCCTATTGGATCGTTGCCTATTCCGTCTGATGTCAGATTCACGCCGCGCATAATGTGGGCCCTCAGTTCTCGTACCCGAAGCCTTAGACCGGTCCTGCTGCCTGCTGTGATCGCCAGGCAGTGGAGGGAATCCGATCTACTGCAGGAGATGAGAGGGGAGGTGGTGACTCAGGCCGGCCGGCTACAGAGGTTCACGATGTGAAACTATGGATGCGAGGGTCTATCGACCCAAGTCCTGCCGGCCGCTTTCCTCCCATATAAGGAGTCACCCAGCCCATCAAGACCAGACCACTCATCTCAATCACTTCAACACCACATTTCATATCCCCAAAATCCACAGCAGCTATGGCTCGAACTGCACAGACAAAGCGGGGAGGCCGTCGTGCTGAGGGCCGCCGCCAGCCGACCCAGCCACGCACCACTCGCGAGAATGATCTCGAGTACATGGCCCTCAAGCAAGAAGCAGAGCGACGCGAGCGCATTCTCGCTGACCGTCGTCGAACTGCCTCCAAATGGCGTCCCAAGATTCCTGAGGTCCGCAAGGTCAACTTTGAGAACTTCAAGAACCGCTTCCAGGACGTTGAGGAGCCCGACTATGCCATCGATGTTCTCATGGCTGGCCCTGGAACCCAGGCCCAGATCCGACGTGAGCATGGCCAACGTCGCCGGGAAGAGATTGCTCGTCTTCGCCAGAGCTATCTCTCTTTCCGCAACGGCGCCTATGTCACTCCCCGAGTCAAGCCAGACCTCATTGAAAAGGCCAGGCGTGACAAGAGAAACGACCCCTTGCCCTCCTCTGACTCCGAGATCCAGCGCATCCGTATACAATCTCAGCCGATTCTTGGCCACTTGACCTCGCTCATGAACGACACTGAGCAACGGTCAACTCCCCGCACTTTCATGCGGCCTTTCAAGACTCTCGTCCACTTCCAGCCCAAGATGCGCGAGATCCTCGCCACTCTGGAGGAGAAGTGGGCCGACTTCGAGGAGCTCGGTAGCGACAACTCTGAGGCTGTCGAGATCACCGGCAGCGAAGACGCTGAGGTCGAGGTTGTCGGCGAGGGAGAGGCCGGCTCTGACGGTCAGGAAGATGATGACGACACCGAGTCCCTCCAGTCTGTCGACTCCAACGCCGACGAGGACTTTGACGGTCTCATGGACAGCCCTGAGGCTCTGCGAGACATGCGATGCTACGTCGACTTTGTTGAGAAGGAGGTGATGCCTATGTATAGCCGATTTGATGGTACCAGCGCAGACCGAGTCAAGTTTGACGACCTTTGGTCTCTCTTCCGCCCCGGCGATCTCATCTACATGCCTGCATCTGGTGAGACTGGCGGTCGATACCACGAGGTCTGGCGAGTCTACAAGGTTCGCGCCCCCGAGCCCGAGACATCCTATCCTACCTCTGGATGGGACTTTTTCGCGGATGAGCAGATCGACGAGAACTCCAAGTTCAAGATCTCGGCCTACTACATCGACCACGATGGTGCCAACTTTGGCGCAGTGCGACGCAAGTTCGAGATCGAGTCGTTCGTCGGAGAGCGATCCATCGAGTCCCTGGAAGTCTACCCCATCCGCTACCGCCACAACCACCAGCAGCTTCTCGAGTCTCTCCAGGCCCAGGGCCGAAAGTTCATCCACTACTTGGATGACCGTCATCAGCAGTACAGTGCCTGGACTCTCACCAGGAACCCTCCCCGCGACAGCACTGAGCCTGATGAGGAGATTCTGGACAACCAGGACTACGACAAGATGCGCCACCCCGAGTTTGTCGAGAGTGATGTCATTGTCGATCTCACAGAGGCATACCAGAAGATGCCCGACTGGAGGCCCAGGTTCCACCAGCTGACATACAACAAGTCGATGCGATGCGAGATCAAGGACGACGAGATGCCCATCCAGCACTGGTTCAACGGATCCCGACACTCGCTCGCATACTCCCAGAATGAGATCATCCAGCAGTCAGATGGAGTCGAGGCTCGTCAGCGACGTGACAACCTGTCTATCGACGCCTTCCTACGCTGCCGTATCAAGGGAAGCCGAACCTTTGAGACCAACCCCAAGGCGCTTGAGCTTCGTGACGAGGACCTTGTCCTTCTTCCCAAGCGCATGTTTGCGTATGCCTTGCGAGAGCGTCGCTTCTGGCCTATTGACATGAACCTCCTCAAGCCTGTGCGCCGGGAGCCGGGTGTCTTTGAGAACCTCCGAATCCAGCGAGACTACAAGGATGTAGTCCGTGGTCTGGTCATGTCTCACTTCCAGAAGAAGGTTCTCGAGCGGAAATATGCCGACACCGCTACCGAGGGACCCTCTCAGGATCTGATCCAGGGCAAGGGTCGTGGTCTCGTCGTGCTTCTGCACGGTGTTCCCGGTGTCGGCAAGACAGCCACGGCAGAGGCGGTCGCCATGGAGAACCGCAAGCCGCTGTTTGTCATCACTTGTGGTGACCTTGGTCTGTCGCCTCGCGACGTCGAGTGGTCGCTGAAGAACGTCTTCCGTCTTGCCCACCTGTGGGACTGTGTCTTGCTGCTGGATGAGGCCGATGTGTTCCTGTCGCAGCGTTCCAAGCTCGACATGAAGAGGAATGCTCTTGTCTCCGTGTTCCTCAGAGTTCTCGAGTACTATAACGGTCTCCTGTTCCTCACCACCAACCGTGTGGGCACCATTGACGAGGCTTTCAAGTCCCGTATTCACTTGTCTCTGTACTATGTAAGTGCTCTCCCTCATCATTACCCTTTATATACACTAACTTTTTGCGCAGCCTCCTCTGGACAAGACGCAGACACGCGACATCTTCCGCCTGAACATTGCCAAGCTCAAGGAGATCGAGGCGGAGCGACACAGAATGACCGGCGAGCCCGCCCTGGTCATAAAGGAGAACGAGGTCATCGACTTTGCCTCCAAGCACTACGAGGACCTCGCTCGATCCACCGGCTGCTGGAACGGCCGACAGATCCGAAGCGCCTTCCAGATCGCCTCGAGCCTTGCCATCCACGACCACACCACCCAGTCCGAGTTGGCCCGCTCTCGTGGCCAGCGGGCACCTGCAGCGCCTGTCCTGGATAGGACGTGGTTCGAGAAGGTGCAGCTGTCGACGCAGAGCTTTGATCGGCACATGAAGAAGGAAGCTGGCTCTTATGATGCTGAGCTGCCTCTTCGTGATACCTTTTACGAGGGCCAGTTTGACTAAGGGGTTTCATGTTTCGGTGCTTTTTTTTTTTGTGACGTCTTACATTCGATGATGACAATGACCCTAAGGATATCGGTTTTGACTTGATGATATGAGAAGGTGTTTGAATTAACTGCAACATGCCACGAGGTCCTCGTTACATAGAAATAGTAGCAAATAAAAATTCCAGAATCTTGATCTAGTGACGTGGTGCCTTGGCTTTCCAGTACTTGTGATATACAAATCAACTTCCTTTGGCAGAGCCCAATATTGCATCTTTCAGGCTATTCATGTAGATGTCTTATCATTCCTATGGACCAACGGCGAAACGAAACAGGCCCCGTCCGGAGAAAGGGGTGACAACGGGATTTTTACACAATCGGTCCGAGTCTAGATCCCCGAAACAACTCAAAGCGGCCTCGGAGAGAATATCAACGTTATTCACATAAAAATGCCCGAGGATTATCACAGCTCGGAGATTATTCAGTCTCAAGCGAGAGACAACTATTTCTTTCGCAGTCTCCATCTGAGTGCATCCGCGGAATGTTGCGTCATGTAACCCCCAGCACACCACACCCATCGCATGTACATAACGCCATGGCGAGCAACGACAGAGCCAAACAGGCCAATAAGCCAGTGCAGGACACAGAGATGTTGACAGGCCATGAGCCTCGCAGGGATATAGCCAGTACAGACAATACCGATGCGGCCGTCGAGGAGGAGCCCAAGTATGGATGGTCAGTTCTCCCATTCCATCCCATAGACCACAAACTAAACACCTCCAAGGATCATTGTTGCATGCGTCTTTCTCATCAACGCCCATACATGGGGCTTGACGCAGTCCTACGGCGTCTTCTTAGCCTTTTATCTCAACTCGGGCAGATTCTCGCAGCCTGACCCCCTTACTCTAGCCTTCATGGCTGGCCTGGCCTTTGCTACGAGTACGTCATTTCATGGCCCTTTTCTTAGTGACCTGGATGCTGACAGTCTCTCAGCACTACTTGTTTCGCCAATTGTTACCTTATTGATCCCGCGAATTGGGGCAAGGACGACGATTGTGATTGGTATTGTCATCCAAACGCAAGTAGCAGTCTCCCACCTCACCCTCCACCCCACCAGCTAACTAAACTCTCACTCAGGGGCTCCCTGATAGCCGCGTCATTCTCAACACAGATGTGGCACCTCGTTCTCTCCCAAGGACTCGCTTTTGGCGGCGGCATCGGTCTGATCGTCAACACAACAGTCGGCATAGTCCCCCAATGGTTCGTCGCCCGCCGCTCCTTCGCCGTGGCCATCACAACAGCTGGCTCAGGCACAGGTGGTCTGATATACTCACTTGGAATCCATGCCATGATTGATAACATGGGCCTCAAGTGGGCGCTCCGCACTCTGGCTATAATATCCTGCACGGTCAACACGGTCATCTGTCTATTCATCAAGGACCGCAACAAAGATCTCCGGTCCGTCTTTAACGTCTTCCAGGCCGACTTTTTCAAAAGACAAGAGTTCAATCTCTGGGTTCTGTGGGGTTTCTTTATGCAGCTCGGGTTTAGTATTCTCATCTTTTCGCTAGCGGATTTCGTGGAGGCCATGGGATTCAGCCCTAACCAAGGATCTATTGCTGTTGCTATTCTCAACGGTAAATTTGGGATTTCCTGTGGCAAGAACAATATTGCTGACTGTCTCAACAGTATCCCAGGCTATTGGTCGCCCGCTCATCGGTCTTGTGAGTGATCATTGGGGCCGCCTCAACGTTGCTGGTATAAGCAGCCTCATCGCTGGTGTGTCAACCCTGCTCATCTGGGTCCTTGCGGGGAAATATTTCGCCGGCATCATAATATACGCATTGTTCGGGGCGTTTGCTAGTAGTATGTGGCCGACAGTGGCCCCAGTTGGCGTTGAGGTTGTCGGCATACGGTTTCTCCCATCAGGTACGTCCAACGCTCCAGGCATGCTGTGTTCTTGACGCCAGCTAATAAGTGCCGTATCCTAGCTCTCTCGATTTACTGGCTGATGCTCGTTCCAGCCACCCTCTTTGCCGAACCTATTGCTTTGTCGATGAAGCACCACGGCGAGAATGGATACATCAAGATCCAGGTTTTCGCGGGGTCCATGTTCCTCGCTGCGTTTTTATCGTGTATGCTCCCATCCTCTTCTCTTTACGTCTTCCTATAGCTAAGAATATTGCAGTATGGTTCTTACGAGGCTGGAAACTGCACAACAGAGAGAGTGCTTTGGAGGGATCGCCGGACAAAGACTCTTCTGGTAGCTCTGGCGAGACATTTAACTCATCTCAACAACACGACGCTCAAAGTGGGGCAAATACGATTTCATGGTTCCATGGCTTTTATAGGATGGCTAAAGTGTAGACAAGTTTAGGACGCAGCTATCTTTGTCTTGATGATGCACCCATGAACAGGCGTCTACTGGTTTCACCATACGCCAATGCCTCTCTAAAATAGATAGATTATAAGGAGATTTATATAGATTTATTCCATCTTAGAGCCTGTCTCGGTTATTACCTACCTCTAGGTATCAGGATGAGCGACCCAGGACAAGAGCTTGCACGCAACAGACTCCCAGCTTGGAGCTGTCCGTATTGCCAAGCAAACTCGTTTAACCCCGCTTCCTTCACCGTCAATAAAAGGCATCCTGCATATAATAAGCGCCTCATGTATAGCAAGTCCGGTAACCCTACCCTTGTCCTTGACCAGCAAACATTAATTCGGCCGAGCCATCTCCGGATCTTCACGCACAGACAAGCGGAGAAAACAAACACCACGTGCCGAATTAAGGAGGAAACACGGCGTTTATATAGATCTGCCGGGCGGGTTCCCCCTCTGGAGCACAAGCGACATGCACTCCGATCCTTCACGGCTCCCACCTGCCATAAGAAATTAAAGGAGCAAGGAGCACTGCATTGCCCCCTGGCTAAATAAAGCAACCCAACCGCGCTGATCACCTCTGTTTGGCTGTCTGCGGGGTACGGAATAGCATGATACACTGGCTGTGCCCTGGTGGCCAGACGTCATTGCCTCACCTAAAATTATGATTATGCCCCGACGCGAGCGTGGAGCTTGTGCGGGGGAACCTTATAATAAGGGCCCGTTAGGCACTGATCCAGAGCGGAAGCGCCGGGTGAGACTGTGCCGAGCAGCCACCAACGCATAGCTTTTTCAACTGTATTGGAGCTCGTTTCTGTTTTCAATTGAAGCCATGCTGTGGAACAGTGGCATCTCTTTGGCGAGGATCGGGCTGCTGTGCCTCACAGTCAGCACAGCTCTCGCCCAAACGCCCTACAAAGTCCAAACGCCGCCGCTCGACACCGACTGGACCGACAAGGTCGGAACCAACCCATGGCCGGAGCATCCGCGACCACAGCTTCGTCGCGAAGCCTGGAAGAGTCTCAATGGCATCTGGACCTGGAAGGCCGCTAAATCCGACGGAGATGTCGATGATCCTCCCAAGGCTGGGCGGCTAGACCGCGAGGTGCTCGTCCCGGCTTGCATCGAGAGCGCCTTGTCCGGGCTTCAAATTCTTGACGTGCGAGACATGTGGTACGAGACGACTTTTGATGTTCCAAAAGACTGGAAGGATCAGAAGGTGCTGCTCAACTTTGAGAGCGTCGACTACAAGTCCACCGTGTTTGTCAATGGAGAGAAGAAGACGACGCACATCGGTGGATATGACCGCTTCACCATCGACGTCACCGACGACGTCAAATTCGGGGACTCGAATGACTTGTCAGTATACAAAAGGTCGTGAGTTGAGCAATGTTGACAATTATAGGCTCGTCTTCGTCAGCGACCCGACAGACAGCGAGGTCATCCCAATCGGCAAACAGACTCTCAACCCCAGCCACATTTTCTACCGTTCATGCTCGGGCATCTGGCAGCAAGTCTGGATTGAGTCTGCTCCCAAGGATTACGTTACTCAGCTGGACGTTGCTGCTGGCTCTGACGGCAAGGGTAAGTCCAAGCAATTAACTACTTATGTTGGATACTAACATCTTGGTCCAGTGGCTATAACTGTGCACACGTCTGAGAAAACCAAGGCTTCCGCCAAGATCGCCATCCTGGACAACGATGGCAAGAAAGTGGCAACCCACTCCGGAACCACCGACGAAGAGTTCACCCTGACCGTCAAGTCACCCAAGCTCTGGTGGCCCGACTCACCCACCCTCTACAACCTCACCGTGACACTAGACAGCGGCGACGAGGTCCACAGCTACACAGGCTTCCGCACAATCTCCAGAGGCAAGGTGGAAAACGTCACTCGACCCCTCCTCAACGGGGAATTCGTCTTCATGTTCGGAACGCTTGACCAGGGATTCTGGCCCGATGGCTTGTACACGCCTCCGAACCGAGAGGCCATGATTTACGACTTGAAGCTTCTCAAGAAGTTTGGCTTCAACATGGTGCGCAAGCATGTGAGTTGATTCCGGCGACGGTAACCACTTCATATAGCTGATTGGTTATTCCAGATCAAAGTCGAGCCGGATCTGTTTTACCGAGCCTGTGACGAGATTGGCCTCATGGTCATCCAGGACATGCCCAGCTTGCCTGCTGATAGCTCGCGCAAGCCCGACGATAAGCAGCAGGCCGAGTTCCAGCGCCAACTAGAGATTATGATCAATCAGCACAAGAGCTACCCGTCGATTGTGACCTGGGTAAGAACCAATGTGTAGAGTAGTTCTCACCTTCATTTTGCTAACTTCTCCAAAGATCATCTACAACGAAGGCTGGGGCCAACGAGACGGCTCTCCAGAAGGGGACTTGACAAAGATTGTCCGAGGCATCGACAAATCCAGACTCATCAACTCGGTCAGCGGCTGGAATGACCATGGATTCGGCGACTACCACGTACAACTCCCCGAAACTAAGCAATATGAAACTGGAGCTAACTCTCCTAGGATAATCACAACTACGCCGAGCCTCAATGCGGCACTCCCTTCTACTCGCAGCCAAAGACACCATACGACCCCGAGCGAATCGGCATCGCAGGCGAATATGGCGGAATTGGCCACAACGTTTCAATTGAACAGTAAGTTGACAGCCACCATCCCTCACAATCACTTCTGACTTGCATCTTTAGCCTCTGGAATGTCAAGCAAGCCATCGACACCATCCGAGACACATACGAGATTAACGAGAACCTCGAGTCATACAACTTCCGCGCCGGCGTCTTGTTCCGGGACATCCGCGAGCAGACGCAGCGTTTTGCTTGCAGTGGCGCCGTGTACACCCAAACTACCGACGTGGAAGGCGAGGTCAACGGTCTTGTCACCTACGATCGTCGCTTCTTGCGGCCGGATCTTGAGAAGTGGCAGGATGAGATCAAGAGCGTGTACAAGGCTGCGGCTTCGAGGGGAGGTCGCGAGTCAGGGGACAATGGGAAGCGGGCCCTTGGGTCGCTGTTGGACCTATGAGGCTGGTTTGAGGAATATGATTCTTTCAGAACGGCTGAACAAGCAGTATTAGTGCAAAGCCAACTTCTTCTCTGTAGATGGCGCGTCACAACGTAGCCTTTATCAAAGTTCAATGACGTAAAAGGGTGCTATTTGACGATGTTGTTTGGTAAATGTAAGAATGTCCGAAATAGTTGATATTACATAGTTATCTTCTGGCGACTATAGAATGCCATCAAACGTCAATAGCTCCCATTCTGGATCGTCTTGCACCAGCCTTTGAAAACTAAGACCTACGCAACGCAAAGCAAAAATGACTGTTCTTTATTAGAATACGATATCACCAATAGCAGCGCTTCATTCTCTGGAAAGACATGTCACGGGACTCGGTCGCGAGATAGATATTCCGCCAGCTACACGCAGATTGGGCTTAGCCACGCACTTGTGCGTCATAGGCTCATAGCTATTTCGACTTCACTTGACAACAAGTGTGAATATCGCATAGGTTTATTCCTCTCTATCTTGAGTTAAATCAGCTTCACCATCATTCAGCGTGGGTCCATCATGTCAAGGCCAACACAGCAATCAACGCTGGAGAAACCGGATGCTGGCGACAATAAGGAGACGAAAGACTTGAGCCAGAAAAGTCAGACCCTTGAACCAGGACCCCTGATCCAAGACTCCCTCTGACTACAATAGGCGATAACCTCATGCAGGGCAACAAGTCATCTTCAGCTCCGGCCCCTCAAAACGATAATGACGATCAAGACTGGGAGCTTGTCACCGAAGAGGACGCCAAGCCTCCCCAGTTCTGTGGCACGTTGGCAACGGCGGATGGAAACTTTACCATAGGCAGCGGACAATGGAAGCGGACGTTGTTTAGGTATCACGCAGGCTACAGTAATGGACATACACATTGGTCTGATGGTGAGGAAGAGGAGAGGGACGGAGAAAGGGGCCCAGAGAAGGACCACGGGAAGAGTCAAAGGGGCTCGCAGGAGGGGGAAGAGGTCCAGGAAAAGTGACCAACAGCAAATAACTTGTTAATTCCAATTCAGTTCATCGTCTATGCCCCGTATTCCGGTGCCTTTAGCCTGATGATGATACCGGGGTCCTGCCGCCGCAATCCTCGCTCTCAGCTAGAGAACAAGACTACAGACAGGCCTGGGCAAGAATTCGTCTCTTGTTCAAATTGCGGATGAGGCATAGACAGTCCATCGAGCCTGTCATCAAGCTGTGAGACGTTACGATCTGCTCTATCAACGCCTTGCATGAGGCTTAGCCTTTATCGACGGTCCTCCAGGTATCAACCCATAGGCTTGTCATGTATCCAAATCCTTACGCTCCTATTCCTTCAGACTTGAGGCTCGTGGCACTGCCAATAAGGGCTATCTGAGGCGCAATCTATGCACTCAAGTTTCGCCTGTCATTGTTAGTCGATGGATTCCAACCCACGCAACAACCCAAAGCGGAGGAACATCCACAGGGGTCATTCGCCCGGTACAGACCTCTTCGGTCGGCAAAAATGGCTCAGCTCAGGTGACAATCAGCCTATTCCACAGCCTCAACCCAACTATCGCTGATCTCGAGTGTCGGTGTCCAAAAGTCCTGTGCTCGCAAAGCCAGCACACAACTGGCCGCTAGAACGAAGCCTTACACATTATGACGATATCCGGCTCGTCGATCACAGCCGGCATTTGGCGGGTCGAGCTCGGAGATTGCCCAAACAGACTTGCGCTGCGACCTTGAATCTGCAAGCAAGGGGCGCTGTAAGCACTAGCAGGGTCAATCGCTAGGCAACAGCAGGGAACACGTCCACTGCTGAAACTCGCTAGAAACTGGAACACTTTTAGAACTGGCAGGCTGCGCAGCAATGCCAAGCCTCTGTCATTCCTTCACGGACGCGACGAGAACGCCTCCAGAAGTTTGACGACATCGGATAATGAGAGTCGGCATGCTGGAGGGCATTGATGCCCAGCTACTTGGTTAGTGTGACGATGGTAGAAGGCATCACCACGACCAGCAAGCTGGTCTGTGAACAGAATGTTATTCTGGTTCATATTCTCCAATATGAACCATGCGATCTCTTCATCCAAGTAAAATTCGTATAGTACAAGTCTAGTTGCTTCATTGTTCCGCAGAACGTCTAATATGATGATGATGATGCTATACCCCAGCCAACGCCAAATGATCTGGTATAGATGATGAAAAAATGGAATGATGCCCTAATTCAGGGTCTGTGATCGCCATAAGGCCCAAAACGCCATCGCTTGTTGTTTTCTTCCACCCACCATCGACTCATAAAGGCCCCTTCTTCTGCCCACTCGGCCACTTCAGTGCCATGTTTTCGTTCAACGCGGTCTAGGAAGGAAATGAAGTCAAAGCCCTGGACGGAATCGTGCTCTACCGGATCGGCTGTGAGGTTGCTAAGCCGCCACTCAACATTGTTGATGACGGGGACGACAAGATGTCGCTCGGGATAACGGGCGTCACGAGCGGTAATGACAGCTCGGCCGGGATTGACGACTGTGAACTGCCAATTGCCCTGACCGGTTTCGCCATTAGATGTTTCTATCGGTCGAATGAGAGATTGACCCTCATAATTCCGGATCAAGTCGGACGCAGCTTGTTTGCTCGCCTTGTTCAGAGAGCCTGTTTCGACAAGTAGGTCAAAGATGGTTGGCAGGATTTGCGAAGAATGCACCGCCTCATGAACATCGAAAGCCGGCAGTAGAGGGTGAGAAAACACCATAGGAACATGGTCAATGCCAGCATTGGGGTTGTAATAAGGCGACACCATGCCATTCTCAGGTATGGAAAGGCCGTGGTCTCCAACAAAGACAATTAGGGTTTCATTGGCGACGCCCTGCTCATCCAACAAATTGAGGACCTTGGCCAGCCATTTATCGTCGTAGCCCTCCGAGTTGACGTAATGCGAAAGCATGTCAAGTCCATTCGCCATGGGCACATATTTCTCGCGTTCGGGCATCTTGAAGGCATGGTGACTTGTGCTTGTCAGGTGCGTCAGGAAGACTCGCTCGTTGTTCTCCTTGGCCGAAACAAATACATCGCGGAAATAGTCCTCGAGCGGATCCTCCTCAAAAGCAAAGGCGTTGATGTTGGGCAAGGTGACGGGTCCGTGTGTGGCATTTTCGGACCGCAGGTACTCTCGGCTGATAATGTGTTCTTCGGGGAATCCGAGCCTAGCAACCATCTCGTACTGCTTGTCGTATTGCATCGTTGCGGCCTGGTAGTAGTATGACTTCCATTCGGACGAGGCAAAAGAGTGCGAATCGTCGTCCTCGGAGTTATCTAATTTGTTCAGGGCTTCGAAGATCTGAGGCAAGCAAGGTTGGTAGACATGGTGTTCATAGTCGAGGTTAAAGTCGGCGATCAATGGCGCGATACCACAGAGCGTGCCAAGCAAGCTCTTGAGGGTATATGATGCCGTGGTATGGGCATTGGTGAAGTGAAGGCCGCCGCGCTTCTTCTTGGATGCCTCGTCGCGCTCGAAACCGTCGTCGTAATCTCCGGTGATGTAGTTAGCTGTCGGCGTCAGGTTCGCCAGTCGCTCTTGAGCCTCCTGCGGGATCTCGTTGTTGGAGAAGGTTGAAGCAAGGAGGTCCCATATCATGCCGTCTTTCTTGATAGGGAAGACGTCGTTCCTCGTGCTTTCGAGAAAGAAGAGGAGGACGTGTCGGACAGGGACGTCTTGTAGCTTGTCGCGCAGCTCGGATAGCACATCGCTTTCGAGGTTCGAAATCTTCATCGGGTCGGCGTCTGCGCTGTAGTGTTCCCTCCCGCTGTACCAATCTTCAAAGCCGTCCAACTTCGTGTCCTTGGGGAGCCAATCCAAAGATATCGGTTCCTTAAGGGCCGATAGCTTGTCCCAGTCGCGCTGAATACCCGTCCCAAAACGTGAAGGCAGTTGTTCAAGAGTCGGCGACGTGGACGAGTAGTCGACAAACGGCAATAGGCCGGTCGTCCATGAGAGGAAGATCAGGGTGCCGTCGTGTG
Organism: Fusarium setosum; assembly: GCA_013623625.1. Classification (NCBI taxonomy): domain Eukaryota; kingdom Fungi; phylum Ascomycota; class Sordariomycetes; order Hypocreales; family Nectriaceae; genus Fusarium; species Fusarium setosum. The sequence goes on along the minus strand of JABFFE010000722.1, from coordinate 7,622 downwards.
GCCGAGCGAGGGCGGAGAAGATGAGAGCAAGAATGACAACGGTAACGATCGTGTATGTCGAGACTTTGAGGATGAACTTAAGCATTGACGGGGCCATCCTAAATCCCAATTTCTCAATTATTCGTTGCACAAGTCGGAACGGCAGAGATGGCGCCTGCGATTGCACACCGTCGTCGAAGCGGTTATCGGAGCCTCTCTCGTCGTCGCTAAGGAAGGGCTTCGCGGGGTCTTCGACATCGAGTTGTGGGATTTCGTCATAGTGTTCTTGAGGAAGGACGAGGCGACGCAGTATTCGCCATGTCAAGGCAAACGGCCAGTTGACAACATCAGCAGCGTAGCCCCAGAGGCCATAGCAGACGTCCTGGAGCAGCCAGCTGAAGAGAAAGGTAAGAGTAACCACCACGGTGAATGATACACTTCCTGATAGAATGAGGGCACGCGACGAGGGATCGGTGGGGAGGGACACGTTTCGCAGGTGGATTTCGGAGCCGGCGACGAGGTAAAAGGAGATGAAGATAATGCTAAAGCCGGCATTGTAGAGCATAATGATGCTGTTGACGAAGGCTATGGCCAGCCGCGAGAGGATCGGGAGGCCGACGATCCAGTGGTCAAGGAGGAGGCGGATAAAGACGAGGAGGCCGACATCTTGGGCAAAGAATGAGTAGCCCCATTGTCGCAACTGATGGGCTGGTACGGCGGAAAGATGGTCGTGGACGTGAATAACCTTTGCGCTCCAGATGGCCAGAGCAGCAAAGGTGAAGAAAAACCGTCGGTTCGCGAAGCGGGAGCAAATGGCGAGCAAAAACCGGAGAGGCGCCTCGAGGGAGAGCGCCGAGATTCGGACCATGATGTAATAAAAGACGTAGGTAAAAAGGGAGACCAAAAGAAGAAGAGAAGGGAATGGCCGCGTGGCCTTTGATCCTTGGATGCCTTTACTCCCCCTAAGACGCCAGGTACCACGAGGAAAATCTGGACGAGGCTACAGAGCCGAAGAGGAACAAACAGAAACAAAAGCGAGCCAACGCCAAGGAAAAGCACGTCTCCGGTCTGCCAAAGCTTGCAATCCAGCGCAAAGCATGGCCAGCAGACAAGCAACGCAAGACAAGGCAAGGGTTGCCGACCAAAACTCGTGGGGTCTCGGAGGGGATGTAAGGGAAGATGGGATGAGAGCAAGATTCGGAGTCGATTGGAGAGGGCGACACAGTAATTTTGGGGTTCCTTGAGGATCCTCGGGGTGGTTTCCAGGCGTGATGGAGGTGGTTTCAAGCCTCGTTTCCGCTCCCTCCAGACGAACCCGGACCGTGCTCAGGGGTGTGGTCCACTGGAGGAGCGCGCAGTTATGGGAAATGATTCGCGTGATGAGAGCCTGTTCGATGTCGTTTTGGTGTTGGATTATTGGCTGTTTCGGTTGTGCAGGCCCCTGGTCCACGCTAAATGAGCTTAGCCCTTGATCAGCGAGGCTTGGCTTTTCGTGTGTGTGACACCCCAGATGATGATGCGTGTCTGTTGGTGGCAGCTCGATCCAATCAAGGCTGAATGGAGCGCAGGCACCGGTATTAAAAGAGGAAACAACCGTCGAAATGTGGCAGAGAAAACAGTTGGCCTTTTCCTGCTGCAGCCTCCGCCCAGCCCAGAACGTGCCAGGTTTCAGATACGGTGGGAAAAGTGGCCACCAACAATTTGTCAATCGATCACGTGCCTTGCAGGTCCCGGATCAACGGCACCCGACGCTAACTCTCGCCCCTGGACAGGGCCTGGCCTTACGAGCCAGGCCTCGGTGACTCTGTACGGGTTAATTAATGCCGGATCTAGACGGGAAAAGGGCATTCGACATCATTATCCAAAGAATCGAAGAAAGTTTTATTACCTCATCAAAGGCTGCATATGCACATTGTCCTCAAGACTTCAGCTTCTAGCCAAGCCACACACCATCTGCAGTTGGCGTGCGATTTATTTTAGACCTGCTTTCAAAGCCTTCCTCAGCCCAGGCTGCTAGGTGCCGCGACTCCGCCTCCTTTAGTGGCATCTCCGAGGAAAATGCGGTGCATGAATTCTGAAAGGGTCTCCTTCCCCAGGATTAGCGAGCCGGAATGGCGCTGCCTGCCGCCCCTTGGCAACCAGGGTGAGAGGTAATTCAGCCCAGTGTGGCTGAAGCCGTCAATTCTTTTGAGGGGGACGGGAGCTATCAAGAAAAAAAGGCTGCCACCAAAATCAACAGTTTGTAGTTCAAAGGATGATTTAACATGTACCCTAGTCCCGAATAAATTGGTCAAGGATGAGAACATTTCTCAGAAGGTTTTAATGACAGGAACACGGAGTAAGATCAGCGGGGACACCCCTAAAGCCACGGGGCTGACGGGCTGGCTCGCCAAGGGACAAAGTTCCTTCCTTCGCTTGCCCTAAGCTGGTTGGTCTGGACCTCGTGCTACATATTTGGGCGTCACGCCCCGTTGTACTGCACTTGATCGATGCATCCTGTCAGAAGCTTGTGCGCCCGGTTCAGGGCATGCATGCACAGCCCCAAGGCTTCCATGGCTGATCTTGAAAGGTCAATCGAAAAACAAATCCTACAGAAGCTGGGCTAAAATAATTACGGGCCCACCAATGACAAACGGGTCGAGATTAGCCGGAGTTATGAGCTGCATTTGATCCAAAAGGGAACCCAACTGCAAGCACCCGCACTGCGAGATTGTGTCATGTACATACGAGCAGTGTCTGTCGGTTCGAAACGTTTGATGCTGGATCAACATAGCCCATTCAACAAATCCTTGAGCCTCCCGGTACTGAATTAGCTAATGCGTATAGATCGACTCCTCTTTGTCCTCCAGTAATGTCCCTGAATGATTGTCCTCAAGGGCGCCGGCAAAGGTCTAGGGTAGGCACATTTCAACAAATAGATGACTTGTTTTTCTCTTCCTCAATGCTCATCCAGGACTTGTTTCGTATCTATTCTCCTTGTGTGTTGAGATATGATGTCCAAGTTCTCTCTTAAATATTCATTTTGAAGGTTTCCCCCTTTTGTCTCTCTCTTGGCCCTGCTGGCTCGCACAAGATTAACAGTAGGTGTACTCGCTTCAGGCTGCCAAGCAGGATGACATCACATAACCCCCAACTCTGCTTCTAGAGTGCGAAGTTTAGCCCCAACTCACTATGTCTGTTTCACACATTGGAAGGCTCATGTGTGCTTTGCTAGAATGCAGCGCCCTTGGCTCCTAATGAGTGCAATGTTGATAATTTTCGTCGGTTGCTCGCCGCGACAGAGGGATGCAGTAGTTAGAATAGCGGGCAAAGTATATCTGCATTTTTTTATTGCACTGTATCCCGTACATTTGCGGGTAGGGCTACCTACTACGCCATCACAGGCAAGCCTAGGCCTAACACGGACACCAACGCGAGCCAACAGATTTCTGCATTATCGTCCCATTCTGCGAATCCAAACAGAAATTGCCAACACAGTTAGCACGCGTTGGCTATAACTTGAAACATTTTACAACCAACAGCACAGGACCTGTCGGCAGTGCCTCGCATGACTCAGCCTGGGTGCCTAGTAAGGACCACCCAACTGTTGCCTATATGTTTCAACCTCAACCTTCCACACTGGGCTGCGGAACTCCATCTCACCCATTCTAGTGTTTACTACAATTTTATACGTACCTGTTTTCTTCTTGACTTGGATCACACCTTTACTGGAGCTACTCTCCGCGACCCCCGTCGGGCGAGAGCCGTGCGGTGGTGAAGTGTCCAATATGACGCTCAGCGAAAGGGAGATTGTTGCGGTCAGCGACGAATTCGACGTTGTCATGATTGATCGCGACGATGTCAGCAACTATAATCCGGAACAGATACTCCCAAAGTCCCCGGAAACCATCCAAAAGATCCGGTCCTGGTTGCAACCCACATCGTACGACAATGCCGGGGGCGAGTACCGCAAGCACCTCGCGTCTCATGTAGCCGGTACAGGAACCTGGCTTACCTCAAGCACAGCATACAAACAGTGGGTGCAGAGTGCGGGACCTGGACTGCTCTGGATCAAGGGCATTCCGGGTTCCGGAAAGTCCGTAATCGCTGCCAATCTGATCGACCAACTTGCCAAGACGAACCCCGGTTGTCCAGTCCTGTTCTTCTTCTTTCGCCAAATCATAGATGCCAATCATGAGCCGCAAGCCCTCTTGCGAGATTGGATGGACCAAGTACTCGACTATAGCCCCCCTCTGCAGAAGCAACTCGGGTCGTATCTGAAGGGGTGCCGGTCCATTGATTCGCTTTCCATGGATGATATGTGGAAAGATCTAAAGGTGGCATTCGAAAACCTGCCTGGGAAGGTCTTTTGTGTCGCTGATGCACTTGACGAGATGGATCAAGGCCACGATGCGTTTCTCAAAGCCCTTGGAGATCTCGGCCAGTGGCGGCCGGAAACAGTCAAAGTGTTGATCACCAGTAGGCCAGTTGCAAAGGTCGAAGGTCCGCTAAGAATGATTCCTTGTCTTCATCTTCGATTGCAGGAGAACCTAGTCGATGTCGACATCTCGATGTACGTGCAGCACAAGCTATCAAACTCCAACATCCCGAAGAGCGACTGGCAGACCATTGTGAATGCAGTCCCTGGGCGCGCCAACGGTTTGTTCCTCTATGCAAAGCTGGCAATGGATGCCTTTCTGGAACTGGACGCCGACATCGACCAAGTCCTCTCACAGCTTCCGGCCGACTTGAATGTCTTGTACACGGACTTACTGAACGAACACGGCCGAAGATCTGGAGTGGCGGCGCCTGTTCAGCATTTGATTCTGCAATCTGTCACCCATACCACCCGTCCTCTCAGGTTGCTTGAGCTCGCGGATATGATCAAAGTTCTCAGTCCCGATGGTTCGGCACGAGACCTGAAAGCTACAAAGGACCTTGTCAGGGCAGCATGCGGGCCGCTCTTGGAAATATTGGCAGACGAGACAGTTTCAGTCATTCATCATTCCTTCACCGAGTACCTCAAGGGCACAACACGATCCGAGGAGGCCTCAGGGTATCCGGTGCTCCAAATGGGTCTGACACATGCCTGCCTTGCTATAGCCTGCTTGCATTACCTGCAAGGTGGTTGCTTGGATGCTGTCGAACCTAAAGCGAGAGGAAGCAGCTTCAATGACGGCCGTGTGTTCTATGAGCGTCGCAGTGTCACACACCCTGAGGTTCAATTGAGACTTAAGCATCCATTCCTTGAGTATGCGGCCCAAAATTGGCTCCATCACGTTAACAAATCCGAAGCCGCTGGATACGATCAGACGGAGCTTAACGCAGAAATTGACATATTCTTGAGAGACAGCAAGAATATGAGGGCGTGGCTGGAGGTGTATATGCCGGATTGCGTGTCCCAGACACAACTTCATCTTGCTGTTAGGGCAGGGCTGTTTTCATACACCAAGTCGATCCTCCCGACCAGCGAGGTGAACGCAGCTGACAGCAAGAGGAATACACCACTGTAAGTTTATTTGTGATGCTGAACCTTTGGTTCCCCTCGTGAATGAGCTTGTCAGGGGCAATTCCCCTTCCCCATTGCGTTTTTGGATACAACCACATATGCTGATACGTGTTGGCGTCTTAGTTTGTTGGCTGCTCAAAATGGCCATTCCGATATCATGCGCATGTTGATTGGCGCCGGCGCAAATCTGGACCGAGATAACCCCATGAACGGACTAAAGCCTTTGCATCAGGCAGCGCGAAGAAATCACCATGAAGCCGTCAAGCTGTTGTTGGAGGCCGGCGTGGATCCTCTAACTGAGAAGGCCGCAACCAATCAGCGTCATGGATTCTGCTTACGCGACCTCAAGAGAACTACTGGAGATACACCGCTCATGTATGCTTGTCATTGCGGCCACCTGGAGACGCTGGAAGTCTTCCTCCCATTCATCAAGGACATTGATACCGTCCATCGTGCCTTGGCATGGGCAGCCGAGAGGGGACAATCAAAGCTGGTTGCCAGGATTCTACAGCATCCCGGTGTCGATGTTAACTGCACGGTTCGCGGCGACACGCCATTGTTCCTGGCCTGTGGCGACGCGGATATTGAGACAATCGCCATTCTCCTCCAGGCCGGAGCTGACCCCAATTTCGAGTGCAGTACTTTAAGAGATAAGCCTCAAGATCCGTATGGTGTATTCCCGCGGGTCGCAACGAAAACGCGCAAACTGAACTGCCTGCATCAACTGTGTGGGATGGGGTCGGGTGGTATGCCTCCAACGGAAAAGACAGCAGATGTTTTGCAGGCCGCCTTTTCACTACTCGTCGAGGCTGGCGTTGACATCCATAAACGCACTCACCTCGGTTCGAATGCATTGCATGGAGCAGTCCGCTCGCCCGTCTTGACCCGGCTCCTCCTCGATGCTGGGGTTGATCCCAACGTCGCTGATGACGATGGCCACACGCCGCTTCACCTGGTCGAGGATGTAGATATCTTGACGCTCCTCGTGGAACACGGCCATGCCAATCTCGATCCTGCTAGGGCGGATGGGTGCACCCCTCTCCTCTGCAAGCTATACAGTTACAGGCCGACATTGGTTCAAAGGTTCTTGGAGTATGGCGCCAACTGCAAAGTATCCGATCGTCATGGCAACGGCCCGTTGCACATCGCTCTCCCGGATGCTACTACGACCACAGAGATTGTCAGAGCGCTTCTCAAAGGAGGCGCCGATCCGAACTTGAAGAATCGCAATGGCCTTACTCCCCTGATCTGCATACAAGACACTAACAATGCTTTGACCCAGATGTTTGAAGTCCTCCTCGAAGCGGGGGCAGACATCGACGCAAAGGATCGGGATGGAGCGACAACCCTGTTTCGTGCGGTCTCGAAGAGGATGCTCAAATACAGGTTCTTCGAAGAAGCCAAATACTTTATGGATCGAGGAGCCTCTATATTTGCCCGTGACCTGAGGGGACGTACGATTCTCCACAACGCGCTTGAATCCCCGGAGGCTTTTTGTGAACATGACCAGGAGCCTGACAAGTCCGTCATGGAATTCTTCATTGATCTAGGACTTGACGCCAAGGCCGTTGATTATCGCGGAAACGGCCTCCTGCACGAGCTCGCCCGCAAAATGGTGAACTTTGACCCGTTCCAGGGGCCGACGCTTGTTCCAGTCTGGAAAAGGCTTGTTGATATGGGTCTAGATCTGGAACAGAAGAACCTTTCGGGGCGTACGCCGTTGCATATCTTGTGCGCTGCGGATATGCGCTCGATGAGACGCGACCCCGATCCAGAATATACCATGCCAATTGACTTTGTGATCTCGCAAATCAAGGACCTCAACTGCGCTGACAACCAAGGTCTTACGCCCCTACACATTGCCGTGACTGGCGGGGAGGCATATACTAAGAAGCTTCTTGATGCCGGTGCGGATCCTACGGCAGTCACTCACGATGGATTGACCCCTCTCCATATTGCTTCCCGTTGCAGAGACGCAAATGTCGTCGGCTTATTGCTTTATGTGTTACGAAGAAGGAACTCAGACAAGTCAGCTGAAGCATCATCAATGAGACCCGTGATAGGAGTGAACGCCAGAACGATCTCCGATGACAAGATCACACCGCTCTTTTTCGCTTGTCGATCCGGACGACCGGAAACTGTGGCACTTTTGCTC